>PITA01014207.1:0-42336 GCA_004023965.1 Spilogale gracilis | reverse complement strand
ATAATGTATATAAATGGCTTATCGTAGAGTGCCCAGCAAAGATCAAGTTCTCAAAAATGAGTGTTTCTCAAAATTTGGTCTGCAGATAACTTGCATGGAATCAGCTAGGCTGCAAGATATGAATTCTGATGTCTGCCCCCTGCAAGACCCAATTATTCAAAAGCCCTAGGGGTTGAAAAAAGAAAAGGGAGGGGAGGGGAAAACGTGTGAGAAAACCTGCACTTATAGCAAAGGCCCCGGATAAGTCTAGAACATCTACAATGAGTGTTAATTATGGTCACCATGATTACAATGTACTTAGAGCTCATTTTCCAAAGATCAGTCCCCTTGGATTCCCTATCTCAGTATCACTGGGGCATTTCGTAAAAATACCAATTCTTGTATCTCAAATCCACGGAATCTTGTTATCTAGGGATTGAGACTACACAACTCTATTTTTGTAACTTCTTTGGAGACTGTGATGCACAGCCTGCTTTGGGATTCCCTGGCCCACATAACTCCTTCTGATACTGGCTCACAGACCTGCATTTTTTAACCACTTAGCAGTGTCCATAATGCTATGAAAATGATGCTGACCTGAATAAAGGTGTGTCTGCCCAAGCACCCCTCTGAGCTACGATGGACTCTGATAAGGGAATCCCCCTTCCATCCCCACGCCCCCATCCTCATTTCTTCCTAATGTCACACCCATGAACATTTGATTCCTACAGTTCTTCCAAACCTTAGTCATTCATGATTTTTATTGATTTCACTTATGCCATTAATGGGATCCACCGCTAGCTGCTCACCCAATATCTATTCTCTTCTTCTTTTAAGTAAAAGGACCCCAAAATTAATAGGAGTGACAATGCATCCAGTTACAAAATTGTATTTCCCAGATCCTGATTATCCTTCCTGTCCCTCGTCCAATAATCCGAATACAGATGTATCTTCTGTCTACACCCAGTAGGCTTGTTCCCATATCCAACCTGACACTCATTTGGTTGGATCATACGCACGGACACATCCCGCACCGAGGAGAAGCCTCTTTTCATGTCTGTTGGCATGCTCTTTGTAGCTGTCCAACAAGAGACAATATAAATTTTATTTCTGAGCAGAAAAGTAACTGTGAAAAGAGGATGGCATGTTTCCCTCTTCTTCCTGGCCTTATATTCTCTTCTTCAGATTGCCTTTCGGCGACGTACAGCCTATTTGTGGTCGACGTGTTCCCTTCTGGAGTAAAAGAACCACAAGGAAAATTCAAAGGGCACGCGAACATTCTGTGAAAGCCCAGCAGCAGTAAAGAAGACATACGAAGGCAGAGTTCTGGAAGTAGTACCATGTCAGCATGGAAATATTTCCAGGTATGAACATATTTTTGGATGATCTTGTACCTTTGCAAAGGCTTTTAATTACAAGTTTCATACAAATTACCTTTATACTATTTAAATAGATCCAACTTCAGATTCATAAATCTGTAAATAAATGCAGCACATTATTAAGGACCTAAAAAACAGGGCACCTGGGTGGCTCAGTCGTTAAGCATCTGCCTTCGGCTCAGGTCATGATCCCAGGGTCCCAGGATCGAGACCCGCATCAGGCTTCGCTCAAAGGGAAGTCCGCTTCCCCTTCTCCCACTCCTCCTGCTTGTGTTCTCTCTCACTGTGTCCCTCTCTGTCAAATAAACACATAAAATCTTTAAAAAAAAACCAAACAAACAAACTAAAAAACGTGGCGGAAAACTTTGTAATTTTTTTCCCTGTCTGGCTTTCTGAACACATTCATTCATTCAATAAAGACTTTTTTTTTTTTTTTTTTTTTACATTTTATTTATTTATTTGAGAGTGAATGAGCACAAGCAGGAGGAGCAGCAGGGAGAGTGAGAAGCAGGCTCCCCGCTGAGCAAGGAGCCCGATGTGGGACTCGATCCCAGGGATCATGAGCTGGGCTGAAGGCCGACGCTCAACAGACTGAGCCACCCAGGCGCCCCTCAGTAAACATTTCTATAGTAAATTGTGGGCTGGGTCCTCTGCTCAGTGCCTCGCTGCCACTGAATTGTGGCAGAAAGCAGACAAGGCAGGAAAAGAAGAGTAAATAAGCAGAAAAATAAAAAAGTAATTTTGGCATGTGTTACAAAGAAACAAAAATAGGCTAATATGATTTAAATATTCCATAAAGTGTAACAGAAGTTTTCACTTAGGAACAGTTCATTTGCTGTCTTCTGACAGTTCAGTGCTCTAGGTCTAAGGAGAATTTTTTTTAAATCTAAATTTCGGCTTCTAAAATATTAATCATCCATTAGTGTCACTTGTTACTTAATGTTTCTAAAATAGGGATAAACATTTCTGAAAGGATTATATTTACTTTAATAATCTATAGTCTTTGAGAATATTTACTCAGCAAGTCTGAAGTGGACCAAATATTTTAAGATGTGGAATCTACAAGATGTTATGGTAACTATGTTAATAATGGTTGGTTATCCATCCATTCATTCAATTACATAAGGAGTCCTTACTAAATTCCTACTATAAGCCAAGCCTCCGGCCAGGCTTCAGGGACTAAACAATGAATAAGATTTCACCCTTACTTATAAGGGGTTCAGAATCTCAGGAACATAAGCAGTAGGAGAGCCCTGTATGGGCTGGATGAGGAAATGTCCTATGTGTTCCAAGGAGGAAGACATTAAGCCTGCCTCATAAGATGAGGGTTAGGATGGAGAAGTTGTCATCTGTTCTGAAGCGACAGCCGGGACTCTCCTGGTCATGGAAGAGGAGGAGGAAGGTCCAAGAGTGAAGTAATGCTGTAAGCAAAGCTTAGGAAAAGAAATAATGCATCTAGAAAACGGTCACCAGTTCTACGGGGCAGGCATGTTGGTTGAAGAGGAGAAGAGACAACAAGGGAAAGACAACAGCAATCTGAGGTGTTATAAAACCACTAATGATTTTTTTTACAGAACTTAACTTCCCGAAACCCACATATTCTGTGCTTACAACAAACTCTCGGTCCAGGGTCCCACCTTTTAAGCCAGGCAGTCTTGCAGTGAGTAGGTCCTCGGGAGAGTTTTGGTGAGAGTTGTCTCTCCTCTGCCTGGAGCACAGAGAGCAGACCACCAGCTGAACTGGGCACCATCACTAAACCCCTGCACCGTGGAACACCTCCTCATCAGAACTCCCTCAGCAGCTCCATTACCTCGAGTTTAGATTCCGTGCCCTGGTTATACTACACGTGTGGCTAGAAACCACTTTAAATGTTTCTCATAACATGGCCATGAATCCATGCCTCACACAGGGTTGGGCGCCATGACACTATCTGAGCCCTTGGGTTTTTATGGCCCTGTGGGGTGGTGGAAGAAGATGGGCAGAAGAAAGGCGGAGAAGGCATCTGGCTAGCCACCTAATTGGCTCTGATGCTGGCGGAGACGCCAGCCCTGCAGCAAGAATCTGATCTCTCCCCTCCCATCCCGCACCCCCACTCCCAGCACATGCCTTTCTCAACTGGCAGCAGGAATCCCTCAGGACGCCTTTCCGAGGCAGAGCGCTTCCCATTCAGGCAACTTCCTGGACTTCCAGTGCACCCCAACCTTGCAGCTCATCCCCTTTTGCTTTTCTTGGCATCGTAAATTTTTATAGACTGGCCTTAGCGCTGGCCCCCAAATGAAACCCTCCTGCCTGACTCAGCCTTATTCCTACCAGAATGAGCAGGATGTTTTCCTTTAGCTCTTCTCCTTCGGCCCCAAATTCCTTCTGTGGTATCACCCCCATTTTATTGAGTGAGCAATCCAGCACTGAGGCAGAAAGAGTTTTCTTTTTAAGAATTTGAGTTTTAATATAAACATATGGTAAACTATCTCCATAGTGGTACCTGAGTATGTATTTAGGCAACTGACTCAATGGTTTCTTTTTTTTTTTTTTTAAGATTTTATTTATTTGACAGAAAGAAACACAGCTAGAGAGGGAACACAAGCAGGGGAGTGAGAAAGAGAGAAGCAGGCTTCCTGCCTAGCAAGGAGCCTGATGTGGGGCTCGATCCTGGGGCTCTGGGATCATGACCTGAGCCAAAGGCAGATGCCCAAGGACAGCCACCCAGGTGCCCTGACTCTATGGTTTCTTATCCTTCAGTCTATGTAAGTTGCTATAATAATAACACTTGTATTTTTTTAGTATTTACCCAACACCAGGCATTACTTTATAAGGATATCTCATTTAACCTTAAAACAATCCTATGCAGTACACGATTACCATCCTCATTATAAAATCAGGCAAGCTATTGTTCAGAGATCGAGTCCCATACCCAGTTTGCACAACTGTTGTTTATCATGCCACGATATTCTGTGGTTTATTATTGATGGATACACAAAGGATGCTGAATCCCTAGACTTAACACAGTATCTAGTGCATAACACTCACTAAGATCTACGGAAGACCCAGGGGTAATACAACCTAACAGGAAAATCCCTCCCTGAAGAAGAGGACCACGGTTACAGAACAGCTTCCCTCCACGTTTTACCCCCACTGGAAGTAGAAGACCAGAGATGCCTATTTCTGTTGGGTAGCTGATCAAGGTCAGATCACTGGAAATCTAGGCCAGCTTCAGAGGCAAGATTAGAAGGGCCTCACACTTGGTTAACTACTTTCTAAAAGCTGTCTTGAAATTCTTAATACTTTTTGAACAAGGGGCCCCACATTTTTACTTGGCAGTAAAGTCTCGGAAATTATAGAAATTATGTAGCCAGTCCTAATTACTCTGTAAGCTCCATAAACACAGACGCTATTTTGTTTACTGTTATATCCCCAACATCCAGGACAAGTTGGGTGTAGAGCAGGTGATTTGCATGTGTTTGTACATATAGTAGTTCTTCTTTATTTGTGGTTTCAGTTACCTGTGCTCAATTGCAGTCCAAAGGCAGACAGTCCTTCTGAAGTATCATCACAAGGTCAAATAATAGCCTAACACTATGTCATGATGCCTGCATCATTCCCCTTACTTCATCGCATCACATGGATTTTATCCTCTCACATCAGAAGAAGAGGGACAGAGTATCATATGATAAGAACACAGGGCAATGAGATATTTTGAGAGAGAGAAAAACCACATTCACAGAACTTTTGTTACAGTATATTGTTATAACTTCTATTTTATTATTAGTTGTTATTAATCTCTTACTGTGCCTAATTTTTAAATTAAATGTTACCATGTATATTTATAGGGAAAAGATAGTTTATATAGGGCTTGGTACTATCTGGAGTTTCAGACATCTAGTGGGGGACATCATGGAACAGATTTTTCCATGGATAAGGGAGGACCTACTGTGTGTGTGTGTGTGTGTGTGTGTGTGTGTGTGTAGTTAGTTTAATGTAAGATTAACTTGAAGCAGAAGCCAATGACTTACTCAAGGGACTCTAAATTTTTGGCAGGAAGTTCAAGTTGGATGGAAGGCAGGAGTCTAGAATGCTCAGGAAATCAGACAAGAGCCCTGGGCTATTATCAAGAGTACTAGACAATGGGGCTTTGGTCTCAAAGGGAGTGACCTAAGAGGTAGATTTCTGTAGACTTCACAGACAGGGTTAGGACTCTATCAAGTGGTTGAGACTCCCATCACCACTGTGAGCATACCTGTGCTCATCTTGTTTTTTTGTGTGTGAATGTCTTCAACTAGTGAATCACCCATTTATCTGTCTCCTCTCTGTTCCATTTCTTGCTCTTCTCCAGTATGATGGTTAGTTTCATGTGCATACATGCCTAGTTTATGCTATCCACTTAATGAAACACTAATCAAGGTATTGCTGTGAATGTATTTGTAGATGTGGTTTTATAATCAGTTAATTATACTATATTCCATGGTCCTCTGAGCTCCCTCTGATGCTCAGAACATCACAGGGCATCCTCCACCTGCCCCTCCATCTGGACCCGAACTTATTCTCCCCAACACACCCAAACCCACCCAGAACCACCCCCTGAGGGCTCCAGCACTGTCCCACTTCCTGGGAAACCCCACGCTAAACCCACTTGGACCAGGCTCTGGGCCATGAGCATTCCCCAAGAAGGATTTTTAAAAAGGGGGATTATCCTGAATAATCTGGGTGGGCCCCATCCAATCAGTCTAAAGGTCTTATCAGCAAAACTGAAGTTTCTCTGAGGAAAAAGAGATCCACCTGTGGAGTAAAGCTTGGGGTCCACCCATAAGTCTCTCACTGTCCAGCCTGTCCTTCTCAATGGTCTACCCTATTGATTTCAGATTTGCCAGCCCCCACAATCACATAAGCCAATTCCTTGAACTAAATCAACCTCTCTTTCTGTCTCTTTCTCTGGCTTCAGAAATACAGGTAAACACCCATTCTCCCTGAAACTCAAAAGTCATCTGGAAAGTAGTATCAACCTTGAACATAATAAAATTCAGTTTACTATGTATCACTCAGGTCTAGTCAAGAAAACAGAGCATTGCCTAGTAGTCCAGAGAACTGACTCTATGGGCTGGTTACAAAGTCTTTGGAATAGCTGGGAAGTCAAAGTAGAAATGAAGAATCAAAGCCCTAGGCCGGCAAAGACTTGAAGCTCTTCCCAAGGTACAGCTCACAGGACAGAGAGAGGGTAGTGATGAGAGCTCCTGAGGGTAGCTCAGGAGTGGGGAGCTTCTGAGGACCAGAAAAGGAAACAGAATCATGGTGGGACAACAGGGAGCTTGACCATGGAAGAAGGGGCTGTCAGGTAGGAGCTAGAACCACAAAGGCATAGCTGCTCCAAGAGATGGTCCTTAAAGCAGAGAGAGGGAAGAATCACCTTAGTTTCTTCATGCTCCTGCCCTCCAATTTCTACCTGCGCCTCACACTGGCCTGATTTAAGTATGTAACATTTAAGTAGTATTTCACAGGATAACTGAAAATGATGAATCATATGAAAAGCAGCAATATGATTAAGAATCACAGAGTATTAAGAGCAGTACGTGTGGTCAAGTGTATGCTGCCATCAACAATGGATCCTCTGCTGGCCGTACAGGGCTCGTCAGATGTGAAATGACGTCACTGTCCTAGCAGCACATCCCTAACCAAGTCTGCTCTCCGCTACCCCGTGCTAATCATGTGTTTTAATGACAGCCCTTCTGATTCCCGTTCTACTTCCCCGAAGGAGGCCTCTGTAGAGGAGGGGGGAACCCACAAAACCTAGACCCTAAGCAGCCTGGCACTCAGCATCCTGGAGTCTCAAACACACTTTTGTCCTGGACTGTCCTGGGTCCTTGGATCTTCAGCAAGTCCTGAAAATTAGCCATTTCAAACTCAAGAACACACTTCCTGTCTTCTCATCTTTTGCTTCCAACAGTTGACTTCTTCCTATGGCATCTTCTTAGATGTGTGGGATTTAGTCCGCTTCGTTGGTGCCTTAGAGAATTGGTGACCTTTCTCATTATACTCACTTTTTCTCTCAAGCCATCTTATGACCTGAGGATCAAAAGGCATACACACGATTCTAGACAGATTGGCCAGAGATAGAGAACCAACTCCGGGACCCCCTCACTCTTTGCCAGGAAGGACTATCTAAGAATAACCTCGGCTTTATACTCACAATGCAGGGTGTAGAAAGTTTTGGGTAGAAAACACATCAACCAACAACAATATCATGGCTTGCTGGTGTATGGCAACAGGGATCAACCACTCTCTGTTTTATGAGTCTGTCAACACACTCCTCTTGACCTCTTTTGCCTCAAAACAAGGCTCATCTCCAGCAAATCCTGGAGTCCTTTCCAGCCTCTTCCTCTTGAGTGTCCACAGAGTTCTATCTGCACTCCTTCCTCTCCCACCCGCATAAGAACTCAGTTCTCTGTCATCTGCGCCGTGTGCAAAGAGGTGGAACTTAGGTTAAAGGAAGTGGTTTCCTTAATAAGCAAGAGTTTTGGGGTCAGTGGCAGCAAAGATCTATTCTCATTAAGTTAAATTGAAAAAGGGATCGTTCAGTTGACTACAACTACAAAGATGATACAAGTAAAAAAAAAAATCCATAAACAACAGACCACTTGAGTTTAGCTTTTCTACTTTCTCATTAACAGGATATTAGGGAACAATCTCTTCCTACCGCTTCTATTGTAACAGTCACTAATTATCCACAGTTGACCCCATTCGTTAGAAAAACTAAGTTATCTATAAATATAGATTTTTTAAAAGTGTGAAAATAAAAGGCTGAAAGCTTTGCTAGAAAGCTACCTAGACAAAAAAAAAATGAACAGTCCTATGTCAAATGAAGAAGTGGGGCAATTTTTAAAAATCCATTCCCATCGTAATAGACCATCCCAACTAAATAAGGTGGTATGGATTCGGTCACGGGATAAATATTCCATGCACACGCTGTCCACCCGTCGAACCACACAGCACTCCCCAGAAGGAGCTTCTAGGCTGGAAGGGGGACAGATGTTACATCAAGCATCAAACAAACAATAAATATACAATTATACACGGTGCTAACTGTTGCCACTTACGAGGCTTAAGTAGGAGTTCTACCGAGTCAAGCCCACTTTCTCCCTCTGGAAGCTTTGCTATTCTTTTGTTTTGTTCTGTTTCATCTTAATTTTTATTGAAGAATAGCTGATGCCATGTTACAATAGTTTCACACTTACAAAGCTTTGCTATTCTTCATTCTGACGTTCCCTTTGCATTGACTGCCCTTAAAGGCAAGGGTTAACCAGGTCAGTGAATTCAACCTGCGCGTTTGGAATAAATGGTACACAGGTGTTGCCAGCTCTGGACATATTTTGCAAACAGCAGATCCTTCACCCACACCCTGCTCCCACGGCTTTTTTTTGGTAAATGTTTATACAGCTGTTCAAAAGAAAAAGGGGGGAAGAAACAGCTTTTGGGACTCCCTCAACAAAACAAAACACAATACCCAACCAAAACAGCTACTCCTCTCCTGCTCTGATTTTCCATCTTCTCCGACTTTAACAATCAGTACTGGGGGGTTCGATTCCCGGGGTGGATTGCAGCAAGGACTGCCAGGTCAGTAACGTTTCGTTGTGATACCAAGAGTGACATTCAAACTACTTAACAACAGGACGGCCATCAATCAAAGGGGGACGGGAGCAGGAGAAGCAAGCCCTAGGTCCTCAGCAGAGGGCACCAGCCCGGAAGCCAGCTGGGAGGCAGCATCACCAGCTCACATGGCACTTCCCCGGCCTTCCATCATTTTCCAGCACCCACGCCAGAGTCCAGCAGTCCAAGGTCTTTCCTCCAATCAAACGCTGATGGATCACATCCTGTGTCGCTATAGCCCGGGAAGTGGGTAGGGAAGAAGGCACAAGTACTCCCTGTCCTCACGGGACTTAAGTCAGTGATGGTGACAGAAGAAAAAGGCAAGAGGACACACAAAGGATTGACAATTGTGATCGTGAACCAAGCAGATGATGAGACCAGGGAGCAGAGAGAGGGAATGGCTTCACTTAAATAAACTCATTCTTAAAGGATTGTTAGGGCTTACAGGGTTAGTCTTGTACGAGGTATCTGCATTTTAAGAAGGGACAAACCACTAAGCCAAAGAAATGAATCATTAATGATGGGATTTCAGCCATAAATGGCATAATGAGAAAATTATTTGGACAGATGGCACATTGGACAGGGGTTTTTCCTAATCCCATAAATCACCTCATTTAGGAAGCCATCCAGGCAGCCTATTTTTAAAGTTTTCCCGAATTCACACATACAAAAACCGCCTTTATCTGGAAGGGGGGAAATATGGAACTGTTCAAGGGGTTCCTTCTTAGGATCAAGCAGGAAAGGAGGAAGGGCTTTCAGTGTTTATTTTACCCAATTCTGTATTGAGTTTTTAATGAGTCTTTATTACTTCCGTCACTCGCAAAGTATGTGTGTGTGGGGTCTCTTCTAAAGAGCTCATGTCTTAATGTATAAACCTCAAAAGATTTTGATATCTGTGTGTTATTTTGAATCTTAACATTTGTGGTAATTTGTTACAGCAGCCATCAGAAAGTAGTCCAATGTCCGGGATGGGCATTCATCTGCCTCCCACAATAGTGTGAAGGATTTTTGTAAGCATGTGTGATTTGCACACACCTGTTTAATAGAGCTCTTGCTACATCGGCATTTTTTTTTTTAAACGGGATGGCAGTTTTTAGGGGTACCAGTTAAAAATATGAGCATCCTTCACAAAAGAACCAGCAAAAAAGATCCTAATGAATGAATTTGCTAACCAATCACCATTTTGACTCATAAGCTTTTAATGAGGACGTATGCCATCAGCTAATGATGCAAACGAGGGTTTGGGGGCACCACCACCAAGCAAGCAGAGCGAGCTCACTTGCTGATCTCTGCCGACTGAGAACCATCCAGTATCCCCGTGCATACGCACAGCGACGGGACCCTGCCTCCTACCAGGGATAATCCCATCCTGCGATCTCGAAGGCCTAAGATCTGCAGAGGCCTGAAATCCTAAAAAATGTTGTGGTTCTGCTTACTTACAGATAGTTCAAACTAAAATTGAGACCGCTTCAAAACAGAGCATATATTGTATGTATGCTGAAAGAGAGTCTCTTGGTAGATTTTCCAGCTGCAACATTCTTCATTCTTTCCTCAAAGCTCAACCTCTTTTTTGCAGAGCACCTCTTTGCTCATGCTTAGAATTGCCCACCGAGTAAGCCAGCTGCACACCGTCCAAAGCCATTGTCTTTGACCACACCCTTTTCTACTCTTCTCTACTTCTTGTGGTTCTTGAAGTCCTTAATCTGGCCTCATGTTGTCATTCCATGGGGAGTCTCTCTGATTCTCTAGGCTTCTCTGGCCTTTTTTTCTCGTGGGTGTCCTCAAACCCCACGTTAATTCTCCATCCTCACATTTTCACGTTTGCTCGCAAGAGAATCAGGTGGAATGCTCTCCCCCACTTCTTACCACGCCAACCTTGACCCATCCCTTCTGTCCACGCACCTCCTCCAACTTGTCCTTAGCTGCAGAAGCACTTGGCACACATTTACTCTACGCCAAGCTCCCAGCTGGGTCCTGGGATCCAGCAGGGAGACAATCTAGGCCTCTACTCCAGGAGCTTGGTGTCCAGCAAGGGAGATAAGAATTTTTAAAAAGTCAACAAATAATTCAAATTGTGAGAGGTACTATATTAGTTTCCTATGGTCACCAGAACTTGGTGGCTTAAAACAACAGAAATCCAGGGGCACTTGGGGTGTTTAGTCGGTTAAGCCTTTGACTCAGGTCATGATCCTGGGGTCCTAGGATGGAGCCCCACATGGGGCTCCCTGCTCAGTGTGGAGCCTGCTTCTCTCTCTCCCTCTGCCCAGCCCCCCACTCCGGGCTCATGCTCGCTCTCTGTCTCTCTCTCTGTCTCTCTCTCATGCTAGCTCATTTTCTCTCAAATAAATAATATCTTTAAAACAAAATCCATTCTGTAATAGGTTTGGGGGCTAGAAGCCTGAAACTAGTGACACTGAGCTAAAGTCAAGATGTCTACAGACCCACACCCATCCCAGACACCCTACAGACTCATTTTTCTCTTTGCCTTTCCAGTACCCACAGGTGCATGTTTCACAGTCCTTGGCTCAAGGGCCCCTTCCTCCATCTTCAAAGTCAGAGAGCACAGGTCTTTTTGCCCTGAATGCTTTTCTCTGCTTCTGTGTAAAGTTTCTCTCTGCCTCCCTCTCATAAAGAGGGATTGTGATTACACTATGGGCCCACTAGGACAATCCAGGATTACTCATCACAAGATCCCTAACTTAATCACATATTCAAAGACCCTTTTTCCATAGACAATAACATTCACAGATTTCAGGGCTTTGGACCTGATCTACCTGGAGGCTATCACTGAGATTATCAGAGGGGCTCTGCAGAAAACAATCAGGATAGGAAGAAAGGATGCTGCCTCTAAATGAGATGGCTGGGGAAGATGAATGCCATGAGGGAACTTTAGGTCAAGATGAAAGAATGAGAGGCACCTGGGTGGTTCAGTCGTTAAGCACCTGCCTTTGGCTCAGGTTATGATCCCAGAGTCCTGGGTTCGAGCTCCACACTGGGCCCCCTGCTCAGTGGAAGGCCTGCTTCTCCCTCTCCCACTCTCTCTGCTTGTGTTCCCTCTCTAGCTCTGTTTCTCTCCGCCAAATAAATAAATAAGTAAATAAATAAATAAATGTCTTTAAAACAAAAAAAATT
Organism: Spilogale gracilis; assembly: GCA_004023965.1. Taxonomy (NCBI): domain Eukaryota; kingdom Metazoa; phylum Chordata; class Mammalia; order Carnivora; family Mephitidae; genus Spilogale; species Spilogale gracilis. The sequence continues at coordinate 30,211 of PITA01014207.1, read as the reverse complement.
AAAGAATGAGAACAAATCTTAGTCTTTGATTCTTCATCAGTACCCATCTTAAAATATAAATGTGCATTAGAAGTTAGTAAAAATTCTATGCAAATAATTTGAATAATGGAGAGTTGTATAATTGTGTCCTTTCTATCTCATGGAAATATAGCTTATTGCCTCTTGAAATGGTAAGGTGGACAAAAATGACACCAGTACACATGAGGATTTGTTTTTCTGTGTTTCTGAAGCTAATTGCTGGGTGGACCCTTTTGCTAAAACTCTGATTTTATATTTATCTATGCCTCACTGCAAAACAAGTCTGAAGCATTAAATAACCGTTTGACAATGATACAAGCTTTGGTAAGGATGTCAGCAATCGGTCAAGTCATTAAATGCTCAGACTAGCCATTCAGCTGTTGGGAAAATCCACTTCTCCTATTCGTTTGTTGCAAATTATTGGTTATTTGCCAACTGAACCTTGAAATCTATAAAGAATCGTTAGGGGTTTGTGGTCATTCTGCAAATATCAAAGATGTGTTTTACTTGTAAAGAATAGAAGATTGGTAAGAATTACTGTTTTTCTTATAATAGATGCTTCTCTTTAAAAGTTAAATGCCTTGGTTTTTTTTTTTTGAGCAAACATAACAGCTACTGAAGAAGATCTCTGGAATGCTGATAATGTTCTCTGTTGATCTCGATGCAAGTTACAAGAGCATGTTCAATTTGTTAACATTTGTCTCGCTATACTAATAACACATGCATATTTATGCATGTATGCTACTCATCAAAGTTAAAAAGCAGCAAATCATTTCTTTCTAGAACAATCAGAAAGTGTAGTAAAACAAGAAGTACATAAAAACCACCATTATTTCCCAGAAATTTTAGTTGGAGTGTTTCAATTCACCCATTCTTTATTTATCTATACTCTGTATTGATGTGGTAGATTAACGAGGTGCTAGATGAAAGACAAACCCATCCAGAGGTGGAACCTATTTCCCTTCTGCAGGCTAGCCCTGGGACTAGTTTTGACTACCAGGGTACAGCAGACATGATGCCGTGTAACTTCGGAGGTTGGGTTTTAGAGGTCTGCAGCTTCTCTTTTGTGTGCTTGGATTGCTTCCTCCTGGGATCCAGCTGCCATGCTGCAAGGAGTCCAAATCATCTGGAGAAGGCACACGGAGAACCAGCATTCCCCAGTCGACAATCCCAGCCGGGCTCCCAGCGGGCAACAGCACCAGCTGCCTGCCAGATGTGAGCGCCATCTTGGATAGTGTAACTCAGTCAAGCCTCCAGATGACTTTTGCTGCCAAGGCTCATAGTACCTGGAGCAGAAGTACTTTCAGCTAAATCCTGTCAGCCCGCAGAATTGTGAGAGATAAATGGTTCCTTGAAGCCACTGTCCCAATTGAAAAATTATTCAATAGGTATAGATATTACTGGGCAATAGGTAGCTGAAATTCTCTACTTTCTCTTCTTCTATTTATAAATTGATCATTTAATTCACCTACAAACTGTCTTGGTCAGCACGGTGTAGTGTCACTACAGTTGTGTGCTGGCCAGGAGATGGGGGAAAACTGGGTTTGGTCCCAAGAAAGTGGGATGGACCACAGCTGCAAGCCTGTGGAGTGAAGGAGGCGGAAATAGAGGCCACAGAGCAGGGCCATCTTGGGAAATCTGACTGAGAGGAAAACAGAATGGGAGCCCAGTAGAGCCCAGCAGAGCCATGCCCCATCTTGTTCAGTCTGAGAAGAGGGAATGAATTAGACAGAAGCTGGAAGAAAAAACAAACAGTTCAGGTGGGTGTGAAAACATGCTAGCACTTCCCCCACATTCAAGTGGGTGAAAGAGCTTGGTGCCCAGGGGTCCCAGACAAAGGAGGAAGGTCTTAGCATCTAGGCTGGGTGCTGTCTCCCAGTCCTGCCCTTTCACTCTGGAGAATAATCCCGAATCTCAGCAAAGAATGGGGCTAGCTCCTGTGATTTATCGTTAAGGTGGTCTCAAGATGGGAGGGAGGAGGCAGCCTGCGGGGTGGGGGTGGGCTTACTACATACAATGGCGAACTTAGAATTTAGAGGGCCTTAGTCACGTGAGGATGAAAACATCTGATATTTGAAGACATCTTACTTCGATGAGACAATCTGGAATTACCGTAAAAAATTGTAAATTGTAAGGGTAGTCCCCCAAAATATGTCACAGACATCCTTACCTCTTGCTGAGCCTGACCCCATCTCTAACCTCATCATATCCCTCAGGCTAGAAAACAAAGACCCTCAAAATACAAAGTAATGTATATCACGAACCATGTTGTCCACTTCCTGTGTCTCACCCGATCCACAACTCGCAAGGTGAGCCCTGCCGGGCATGCAGTGGGAATTCAGGGTCACCAGCTAGGCACAGAACTGGCTAAGAAAGCGCAGCAAGGGGTGCCTGGGGGGCTCAGTCGTTAAGTGTCTGCCATTGGCTCAGGTCATGATCCCAGCCAGAATCCCTGCACCCGGCTCCCTGCTCAGCGGGAAGCCTGCTTCTTCCTCTCTCACTCCCCCTGCTTGTGTTCCCTCTCTAGCTGTGTTTCTGTCAAATAAATAAAATCAAATGAAGAAAGGAAGGGAGAGAGGGAAGGAAGGAGGGAGGAAGGAAGGGAGGGAAGGGGGGGGGAGGGAGGAAGGAAGGAAGGAAGGAAAGCAAAATAGCCTCCTCCAAATGAACTGCTTTGGTTACATGTTAACAGCATAGGGAAGCTCTGCTTAATCATCTTGATCTGTCTACAAGATGTGCCTGCCAACCTACACGTGTTTTCCACTTGGTTCAATCATCCCGGGCTTGGCATTACAAACCCTCAGACAGTCACAAGCATATGGCTGTCTAGAGTAATAAAGTGATAGCCAGCTAAGGCTCCCAGAGTCTGGGGACTACTTTCTTTCCACAGAGTCTTTAAGCTCGAAGCATAAAAAGATTTCATTGAATTTCATTTAGCGTGCTTTTACCAAGAGTACGAAAGCAGATCTTTCGGTTACTGGCTCGTCTTGTCTATTTGCTGAAGAAGTGTTCTACTAAAGCAGAAGCTTCGGTATTTTTTCATCAGCAACTCACAGTGATGAAGACATTTTATTTTATTTTATTTTATTTTTAAGATTTTGTTTATTTGACAGCGAGAAACACAGCGAGAGAGGGAACACAAGCAGGGGGAGTGAGAGAGGGAGAAGCAGGCTTCCCACCGAGCAGGGAGCCTGATGTGGGACTCGATCCCGGGTCTCCGGGATCATGACCTGAGCCGAAGGCAGTCGCTTAACCAACTGAGCCACCCAGGCGTACCGATGAAGACATTTTAAACCACCAGCCAGTTCCTCATACACCATGGAAAACACAGGATATTTTCTTTTTCATTCTAATTAAATGAAAAAAAAAATGTTTGCAATACACTCTAGGAAGTAACGACTTTTAAAAACCAGCTTTATTATCATGTGACTGACATACCACAGCCTTCGCTCACTCAAAGTGTGGGGGTCACTGAATCTCATTGTATGTATAGCGTTGCATGGCCATTCCTGTAATCTAATTTTAGAATATTTCTGTTACCCTCAGAAGGACCCCTGGATGCCTTCTTAGTCATTCTCCAGTTATCACTTGTTTTCTGAAAGGCACTGCTGTAAAGCAGAGTTTTTCCAAGTGTGATTCAGAGCCGGCATCATCAGCAGTGGCTGTGAGCCTGTGAAAATGTAAATTCTGGGGGCACCTGGGCGGCTCAGTCGTTAAGCGTCTGTCTTCGGTTCAGGTCATGATCCCGGGGTCCTGTGATAGAGCCCTGCTTCGGGCTCCCTGCTTGGCGGGAAGCCTGCTTCTCCCTCTCTCACTCTCCCTACTTGTGTTCCCTTTCTAGCTGTGTTTCTCTCTGTCAAATACATAAATAAAGTATTTTTTTTTTAATTCAAATTTTGGATCCCCCCAACCCAGACCTCCTGAACCAGAAACTGTCAGGGTAGGGCCCAGCCGTGTAGGTGGTGATCGAAGAAACATTCCAGGTGACTCTGAGGCAGGGGAAGTCTGGGAAGCACCGTCTTGTGGAACGTGACCTGAAAAGAGGGGGGCTCTTGCCCATGTGCCCGAGTGTTCTCTGCTCACAGGATGAGAAGGGCTATCTCCTGAGTGCCGCACTGCCCAGTGCGTTCTACGGGATTCTAGTTTCACTCAGAAATCGCCTCAACATGTTCAGACCTAAATTTCAGTTTGGTGATCAATTCATCCTAACAGAATGACAATGTGTTTTTGTGGAATTCCCACCTCCCCCTGGTGGGTTTCGAGTATGGACGATGAAGAAGAGATGCTTCTACCCTTCTCCAGCGGGACCAATAGTGCTGTCAGGGTGGGGCTGTGGGGGAAAGGAATCTCGCTCTCCTTGGAGGTTCCATGTCTAAGTCTGTGAGGGACAGTCTGCTTTGGTAGAGACACTGTGAAAAAGGAAAAATTACTCATACGGGCCCAAATAAAGACAGTAGAAGGTGAGGACGCAGAGGCTTCATGGAACCCAAAGACCATGAGGGAAGCTGAAGCCATCTGTCCATTCGCCAGCCTTTGTATATGGCATCCCTCAGTTTCTCAATGCTCATGTAGATCTCTTACCTGAGTCTCCATCACCTGTCAGTTAGGTTTCCACTGCTAAGTGGCCCATTCTCCCATCCCCCCAAATATCAGCTCTTCTTTTCTCATGTGGTCCTGTCGTGGGCCACTGATTAGCCTATGAAGGCTTACAACTTTTGTGTCTTATATTCATACATCCAACGATTTCACAAATAGAAGCATCAGATTTAAAGACTGAACAACAGTAATGATTTCTGGGTAAGAAAGATAGAAATCAGGATTCAAAACCAGGCACTTGTGTTCAGTAAGATGTCCTCCTTTATTTAAGCCATCACTATTCCAGAGACTATGAATACACACAGTATGTATGTTGCAAGTTTTTACTGAAGGAGTGAAAGTGCTTGAAACTTCACAAGGAGTGATATTTTGAATCTCAAAGATGAGGTCCACACTGCATTTTTCTTTCCAGAGAAGGAGAGCGAGCTTGTGGGGGGAAACGAGTAGAGGGAGAGGGAGAGAGAGAATCCTAAGCAGGCTCCATGCCCAGAGCAGAGCCAGATGTGGGGCTCAATTTCATGACCCCGAGATCATGACATGAGTTGAAATTAAGAGTCAGATGCTTAACCAACTGAGCCACCCAGGTGCGCCCATACTTCATTTTTGTCTCTATTCTCTCACTAACAAGTGTGTGCTCCTGGGATAGAACAGAACATTCCTGAACCTACATTCCTCATACTTGGGGAACAGAGGGCAGACGATATATAAGAATCCTGAGGCTCAGGGAACGTCAATAGATGCATGAGTGCTGACTCAGCAGTTCCCTTTCTCCAAACTATGGAAGAGCAGCAAGAGATGGGCTGAGTCCTCTGCAGTGGACAGAGGCACAGGACCTCTACCTGCCTTCAGAAGTCAGCATGTTCCTCTTTCTTCATGACTTGCTCCGGAATGAGATTTTACTTACTCCCTCTTCCACAAGGCTTGCCAAACTCCCAGGAAATAGCCACAAGGCTAACAGATGGACTATGTAATTCCCAGGGCTCCTTACTGCATCTGGTTGTGCTTTTCATAAATTTCACTTTAGCTAAGAGTAATGTACATTCACAAGACCACCCATGCCACATAACCTTGGCTAGTGCTTGGTAAGTAGCCCTGCTAAGCTGTGTGGTCAGCTTCTTTTCCATCCAGTGCTTATTAGGGATCCCTGCTTAGTGGATGCCCAGCTGATGGTAATGAAGATGACATCATGTTTCAAAATGGAGAGTTATAAAAGGGAACCTTGTACAAAGATGCTCCCACATTTCTTAAAGTCGGGATGAGAAAAAACCTGCTACAACTCTAAGGTGAGACTGCATGAATGGTGTATGGAATTATGCTTTAGGGGGGTGAGTTTAATCCATGAGTGGTGATATTAGCCTTACAGAATCTTTAAGAGAATTGGGAAGGGTGCCCTCTTCTGGGAAGACGCAGCCCTGCAGGCACACCATGGAGCCTTTACACTGAAAAAACAGAACCCTTTCCTACTGTGGGAATCAGGCTCCCGACAGGTCCCACAACAGGGAAGCTTAGCAAGTAGAATGTCAGTTGGATTTTGATTTTCCCCCACCAGCCCCCACTGCTGGGCACCTCCGAGGGGCACATAAACCGTACAGCCTTACACAGCAGCTCAGGGAACGTCAACAGCATAAAGATGAATAGACCAGACCAGGGCCTTGAAGTGCTTTTTATACTAAAGCAATAGCCAGGACTCTGAAAGTTTATACTGAGACATATATATTTCAGTCCAAAACATTACACTGCTTTTTTCATTTTTCTTAGGTGATTTTTAGTTGAAGAGAAGAACAGATTTAGGTTTTCAACATGAAAACAGACAATAGGGTGTTTGTGACTAGGAGGTCTTATCTCTCTATCTGGTAACCAAAGTAGATAAAAACCCTCTGGGCAGGACAACTGACGGTCACTGGCCACTGAGGGAAAATTTTCATAAGTTGTCTTTAAAGGAAAATTGATCAAACTGAATATTTTCTGTGTCTCATAAAACCAGGTGGTGGCAAAAATTCAACATGACAACGTGCAAGAAAGTGTTTTTAAATTCTGGAGACTATATCAATGTCAGTCACTTTAATCTGCAAGTTAGCCGGAGCCAGCAAGAGCTTAACAAGAAACCAACAGCAGCATTCCTGTTTAAATTAGGGAAAATATAAGACTGCTCTCTATTCTTGGGGCGCAGGGATGCCTCAGTCAGCTGAGCATCCAACTCTTGGTTTTGGCTCAGGTCAGGATCTCAGGGTTGTGAGAGGTTGAGGCCTGTTTCAGGCTCTGAGCTCAGTGCGAGGTCTGCTTGAGATTCTCCCTCTCCCTCTCCCCTTCCCTTTGCCCCTCCCTTGCATGAACCTGTACTCTCTCATTCTCTCTCTAAAATAAATTTTAAAAATCTTAAAAAAGAGAATGCTCTCTAGTCTCACTACTATATAACACTGTTACAAAAGTACTATCAATCTAACAAAAGAAATAAAATAGGGGCCTAAAAAATTGGGAGGACAGAGGTAAAAGTGTCATATTTTAGGGCTGAGATCATCACATACCTAAAAATCCCAAGAGAGGTAACTTGAAAACTGATAGAAACAACAGAAGAATTCAGCAAGTTAGCTAAGAACAAGATTAACATATGGAGATGATAGCCTTCACACATAGCAAAGTCAGTAAGAGTCAAAATAAAAAAAGATCTTATGTATAATAGCTAAAGATAAGTAAGATATAGAAAGAAGTACAAAACGACACAAAGAAAATTTTAAAAACCTATGGAGGGACACTAAGAAATCTAAGCAAGTATTCATTTCTTAGAAGGGAATACTTATTATCATAAAGATGTCACCCCTCCTTAAATTACTCTATAAGTTGAAAGTAATCTCAATTAACCCAGCACCAAACTTTTCACTCTGGTAATGGAAGACTAGATGTTTTGAAAATCCTTGTGTTACAAAGACCTAAACATGCTGGATAAAATCAGATATGAAAATCAGATATGAATACATGAAAGCCTCAGGTGCAAAAGAAAAAGAGGGAAGTGATGTGAAGCAATGAGTTGATGCTATGACCAAGCTGGGATAGAATGAAAGAGAGGTAATTGGTCTCCATAACCCAAAACAGGTTTTAGCATCACGTAAGATTAGCTATTGGGCAACTCTGTGGGTGGACATGCTTAGAAGGTGAGAGGTTGTAATTGATGTCTCTGCAAAAAAACTGAACCTTTTAAGGGCTTCACAGCTAGTAAAAGAGTAGACAGAAAAAACCCTATCTTCATAGCATCCTATAATTTGAATAGGATAAAAATTCTCCTCTGATGCTTTAAAACCACGGGCTGAGAGGATTCATGAGGGTCTGGGGTTGATATTTCTATAGCCTACATGATCCCAGAGACCCCAAGCAGGGTACTTATCATAAACATTGGCCCGGGCCACTCAAACCGGCAGCACCTGATAGATCCTTGTGGCTAGAGCTGCTCTTTAGGGACACACCTTTAACCCACGCAAATGGTATTCCCACGGGTAAACACCCGGTGGAGATGAGCTCACAGTCCAAAATTTCAAAGCATGGGCGATGAAAATCCTCCACGAGAATGAGTTAACAGACACATCACATGAGGTTCTTAGACCACTAAGAACTTACGGTACGGTCTCTGCCAGCCCCTAAGTCTGTATGTTGAAGTCCTAACATCTAGCACCTAAGAATGTGATTGTATTTGGAGACAGGAGTTCTTTAAAGATGCAGTTAAGGTGAAATGAGGTCATGAGAGTGGGGCTTAATCCACTACGACTGTTGTGCTTGTAAGTAGAGCAGATTAGGAGACGACACACGGGTAGAAGAACACGTGAGGACACGGGAGACGACGGCCACCCACAAGCCAAAGAGAGGTCTCAGAAGAAACTAACACTGACACCTAATGTCGAACTTTGAAGCTCTGGAAGTGTGAGAATGTGAGTATCCGATGTTGGGTTGCTCAGGCTGTGGGACTTCGTTATGGCGGCCCCAGGAAACAAACACAATGCGCTGTAAAACACGGAAGGACAGACACGTAGTAGAAGTCCCTTTAAGGCATTGGGAGCTGTACACATAGAAGACAAGGACTCTCACTAAAGAAGTGCTTCAGGAAAAAAAGACACCGAATCCCCAAGGAAGGAGTGGGAGTAGAGAACACCTGGGAGCAAAGAAACCAGTCAACTTACTTGTAAACTCGAGCCAGTATCATCACTGAGTAACAAGTGACGACTGGTCTGGGGTGTCGGGGACGGTGCATGATCCTCCCTTCCCTCCATGTCCAAGCCACCAGAAATTCTGGTGGAAGTACTTGTGAATGTGAATGAAAGCCGAGAGGGGCTTTCCCTGCCTAGAATCCGAAAAGCCACTTACCCTGTGGGTCAGGGCAATATGTCTTGGTGTGCTTATTCAAGACATAGTTCCATTTAGTCATCCTCCCGGTAATCATATCTCTGTATCTCTTATCTGTATTTCTTGATCCCTCTGCCTCAATGGTCTCAACTTCTGTGAGTTTAAGCAATCACTCTGTACCCTGCAGTAACAATGCTAATCCTATCTCTAGGGTGGGTGCAAAAGCAGTTAAATATTTAACTGCACCACCCAACTTCCTCACTTGGGAATAAGAAAAGACTGGGACCCTTGACAGTCAAGAGAGATGGAGAGAAACTGAGAGACTGAGAGAAAAAGCCATGAGAGATGGAGACACAGACACAGAGAGAAAGACAGAGAGCCTGCGCAGAGAGGCAAAGGAAGAGAGAGCGAAGCGAAAAACAGAGAGCAAGAGATAGAGACAGAGAGACTGAGACAGAGAGACAGAGAGAGAGAGAGAGAGAGAGAGAGAGAGAGAGAGACAGCAACAGAGAAACAGAAACAGAGAAGCAGAGAGCAAGAGAGAACCAACTGTTTGCCTAAAGCTAGATTGATCTAACTAAAAGGCTTTAAATAAAGAACCCCGAAGACACAGTTTTCAGGAGAAGAGATCCCCACACCACTCTTCGAGTCCCGTCTCCTCATTTTATCGCTGACTCCATCACCACTTTCGGGGAACCCCGACCGTTACCGTTGCCGGGGCCGGCTCCCGGCACTGGGGAATGTGAAAGGAGGGGTAAATAAGACCCTGAACAAAATAACATGGAAGACAGTGGCGGGAAAGCTTCCTAAGATCCTTGTATTTGAGGAGAAGGGGTTAGAGATGGTAATTCTGTCTGGTTTTAAAATCATACACACATATCAAAAATTAAAGGGTAACTACTAAAAGAATAGATAAAGGCTATATGATTTCCCAAGTAAGTCCAAAGGAAAAATAAAATAAGAGGAAGAACAAAATAAAAATAAGAAGTGGACAAGAAAAGAAATAAAAAAAAAAACCAGAAAAAACAAAGACTGTGACATAGAAAGAACTGTGTGGAATTGCCTGCTTCCTTCTTGTGTGGTTCATGTTCCGTGTTCCTTAAACTGAGGGAAATGATGGGGTAGACCGCGTGTACCGCTCCGTGTTAGAGCATTTCTCTCACCAGAGACATGCGAGGGATCAAGTGACCAGCAGCCGGCCAGTGCCCGCCACCAGGCAGGATTCCCTGAGCCACCAGAACACTCTGCTGCTGCGAAGTTAGCAGTTCCAACCTACCCTGATTCCTGTCCCCACGGAGCCACTCTTGCAATATCCACAATCACATTGAAAAGTGAAGGGAGAATAGTGTTCACAATGAGCACACACTAATTTTTAAAAGTTTGTTCAAAAAAAAAAAAATCACCAAAATGGCCTAAAACCAACCCAAATCAATCCTCTCATTTATTCTTCCTCCTTTTCTGCTTGGGGGAGGGAAGAGATGTGTCTCAATCTGTTGTGTATTACGTGTCTGCGTGCAGGGACATTCCAGCAACACTGGGCCACAGCTCTGTCCGATGCTGGCCAATCTTTGTAGAAAATACATGAAAAATTGGCTCCATACTTCCTGGAATCATAGCACAGACCTGCTACCCCTTGAGAAAACATGCATCCCTCAGGGTGGCAGAAGTGAGACTTAATGAATATTTTCCACCCAAGGCTTTTCTTCTGGAATACTCCATGAGGCTGGATCAATGTACTTAGCCCACCTGATCTCATAATTACTCACGAAAAGACTTAGACACTTATTTAACTGAATAGGACTGTGTTTTTCCTTGTAGAGTTTCTCTGTGGATCACTATTTGACTTTGAAACTTCTCACTTGGTTGTTTCCTTCATTAATCAGCTAGCTAAGGAAAGGGAGTATATTTTGCATTTAGGGCCCACTAACACCCTTGAGCAAGACTGATCCTATAGCAAGTGCAATCAACTAAAATTGGCTGAATTTGCTTAATAATGCTAAACAGAACACTTATGAAATTAATGCCGGTTGTCCAATTAGTCCTATCCACCACTCAGCTTGGAAATAATTAGGTCTTTCTTCCTGATCACTTGAATCCAGCTACTGGCAAGAGAACGAGGAGTGGAAGAAAGGGAGAAGCAGCAAAACCAAAAGTTATCAAGTAGCCACCAGAAGCTCTGGTGGGGAAAAATGTCAACAAAGAAACTAGAATTAGTATTATTAAGATTATATTTATTTATCTGAGAGAGAGAGTGACAGAATGAGAAGGGAGAAGGTCAGAGGTAGAAGCAGACTCTCTGTGGAGCTGGGATCCCCATGCGGGACCTGATCCCGGGACTCCAGGATCATAGCCTGAGCCGAAGGCAGTGGCCCAAGCAACTGAGCCACACAGGAGCCCAGAATTATTATTTTAAATTACTTCGGAATATTTGCAGGGTTTTTTTTTTTTTTTAAGGAAAAAAATGTTCCCTCTGACAGTCTGTGAAGAAAATTAAATCAGAGAACGAATACCTCTGAGATGTGAAGTGAGGGATGGATGGGTAAGCAACTCCCAGAGTTACCAAAAAGGCAAAGCCAGATACGTGGCGACATTCCTTCAAGTTTGCTAGGAGTCTTAGGATGATTTTTGCTTCTGTGTATTAGCAGGGTTGGTTGGTTTTTACCTAATGACACCTCCTTCTAAGTTAGCTCAAATATCTTCTTTGCAGAGCCTTCCATTAGATTCCAGCACATAGATCCCGGTGTCTGTGGCTGACTGCTAAGATTTCACTCCAGGGCTGGACAGAGCACTGGAAGGGAGTGATTGTGTTTATTGTATGTCTCCACCTGTACAGTGGCCCCGGGAAGAAGAACAACAACAGCTACTAGCACCATTCCTGAGATCTCATTATAGCAGATGTTGCTATCTACAGTCTGCATGTTTGTGTCCCTCCAAAATTTACAAAGTGCTTTCGCCTGCTTTACTACCATTACCATTTCCAGAGGAGGATGCAAAAGCTCAGAGAGACTAGCAGGAGTTCATTTAAGAAGAAAGAGTTCACAAACGCAGTGTGAGCACCACACCTGGGTCCCTGGGCTTAGTGCCTACCGTTTACCCAGGGCACCATGTGGCCACGCCTCTTACCCATATAACCTTAGTGCTTAAGGGAAGCTGAGCAATACAGTGCAAAGCAATTTCCCTTTTCTTTGCCTCAGTTTTCTCATCTGTGAAATGAGTCATTTAGAACAAATTTAAGAGTAGTACCTCACCGGAAGTCAAACAGCTATCTTTCGTAGCACGGCTCTTACAATTTTCATAGCTCCTTAGTGAGTCCATCAGATCTGTCTTGAGATAGGAGCCAGTCACCGTGCAAGGAACTCTGGGTGTACCAGAGGCACAACTCCTTCTCTGACACAGGATTATGTCTCACAGAATGTGCCAGTAGAAATGTTTGTGTGCAATTGGTCTTTTGAAAAATTGCTTCCCGGGCCAGGGTACCATGCCCTCTGTGCCCTGGCTCTGGCCTCGGGGTAGGGGAAGGGGGGGAAGAGCTGGACCACACAGCACTGCCTTGAAATATCACCAGTGTCCTTGTGGTCAGTGCCATATGGCCATGCCCGAGGCTCTGAAATCTACCACTACTCAACAGCAGGGCTGGAAGGCAGCTTCCCTTTGATAATAAAAGCTATTACCTGACTCTTCAAACATTTCAACTTTCCTCCCCATTTCACAGTTCATAAAGCACCTCTCTGATGTGGAGGGATGTTTTTTATTAAAGAGGAGATAGAAGACAGCATGTTTTTTTCCACCTCCTGATTGCCTATGATTCCCCCTAAGCTGAGAAATGGTGATGCGGCAACATAGCTAGCTGTTCTCATTGCTCACGTCTCTTAAGATGCCCGGGCACAGGGCGTCTTGCTACCCTCCTCCCAACTTCATCTCCTCGTGCATCTGGCATAAGCGTAGCCAGAACCCGGGTTCGTATGGACACCATGCAACTCATGGTGTTAGTATCAAAGCCAAGAACCAACATGACGAATGACGGATCCAACAATATGTTGGAACCTGGGTCAGAGTCTCAGCTGAGGCCTCGTCAGGATGCAGACGTCAGCGGCTTGGCATTGGGCCTGGAGCACACACTGAGCTTCTTGGGCTCAAAGTAGCCACGAGGGAAGAAGACAAATACAGGGCCTCATTAAAAATTGAGGGGAGAAAAAATCCCTCTGCAGGACCCGTGGGTCTGCGCGGTCATCAATGCGCCTTTCTGCTCATGCGAGAAATCTACCGTTGTACTGGGTTTATCACCCAAACTAAGAAAACAAGTGGCATTATCATAGTTCCAGGAATCAAACACCATTCATCAGGGATCTGAGCAAGCAGCCCCAAGGTCAGGGTGAAAAGATTTGTAGCACGTCTCTTAAATTCCAATGTTATTTCTATCCTTTGAATGATATAAACTGGATTAAATCCAATGGAGGTAAAATAATTTTCTCCTTTCTCTTTCTGTTTATTTCCTCCTTCCTTGCTTTGCTTTCTCTGTTCTTCTCTCCTTCTTACCAATTTCTTCCTTAAGCTCTTACTAAGGAGGTAGTAATAAATAGCTCTTAAAAAAAAACCAAAACACAAAACTAACTGTTCTCGGGGGCCTGGGTGGCTGAGTGAGTTAAGTAGTGGACTCCTGTCTTTTGGCTCAGGTCATGATCTTGGGGTCCAGAGACAGAACCCCACATCTGGCTCCTCAAACCTCACTCAGCAGGAAGTCAGCTTCAGGATTCTCTCTCTCCCTATGCCCCTTCCCCAGCTCACTCGTGCATGAGCACGCATGCACACTTTCTCTTTCTCTCTCTCTCTCTCAAATAAATCTTTAAAAAAGAGAAACTAACTGTTCTCCCCAGAGGGAGGCCCCTCAAATCAGCCCCTGCCATGTATCATCTGGCACAAAACTCCTGCTCGCACAACTCCTGTTCACACACCCCTTCTGGAGGACAACAGATTTTAGTGGGAGCGGGAAAATTATATTAGGAAAGAAGGGCTTCCTCAGATCGCCATGCCTGTCATGTTTTTAAGTAATGATTCATTAGGACATTTCGGGTAGGACTCATGCTTTTACTAGCAGTTTCCCTTTTTGTTAAGGTTGGCATAATGAGTAGACACCAGTGGCAGCTGGTCATTTTGGAGATGCATGCCCAATCCAACAAGGGTGTTTAAGATTAGCTCGAGTTTTGCAGGCCTGGTTTGAAAGGAAGAAACAAAACAAGACAAAAAAACCCCTCCATGTTTAAATTTACAGAGCACACAGGGCTCACAGTCATAAAACCACTTTAAAATGAAAGGTCAAGCTAATCACCCCAACACCGAGAATCAGCCCTCTTGTCAGCACGATTCAAAGAGGAGCTTCTATTCTCCATGATCAGGCCTTCCTTGGCAGAATCCCAAGAAGCACTTTGCACCATGACAACTGGGAGGCAGGCACATCTCGGATGGGGTCTGAGTCCTTCCTGAAAGGGAATGTGGCTTCGACACGGGAGCACAGGAGGAACGTGGCTCACGCCTCTAACCCGGGCACGCAGATGCACAGGCACGGGCTCACTCGTGCTCTGCTGGTCACGTGGCACAGAATCCGGGAGTTCTCACGAGTGCTAAGGGGAACAGACCTGAACTCACTTCATAAAACCCTAGTGCAAATATCTCATTGTTTCTATGGTCTGAGTGTTTCCGTCTCCCCCAAATTCATATGGTGCCCAAGGTGACAGTATTAGGAGGTGTGTGTGGGGTGCCTCTGGAGGTGATTAAGCCGTGAAGGTGGAGCCACGTGAATGGAATTACTGCCCTATATAAGAGACTCCACAGAGCTCCCTCAACCCCTTGGCCCCTTCCCCTTGTGAGGATACGACAAAAAGTCGATGGTCTGGAAGACAGCCCTTGTCTGCCTATGGTGCCACCCTGACCTTGGGCTTCCAGCCTCCAGAACTATGGGAAATATGTTGCTGTTATTTATAAGCTACCCAATCTATAGAATGGTATTTAAAAAATATTTCTTTAAGTTTTTTTTTTTTAAGATTTTACTTATTTATTTGAAAGAGAGTGAGTGAGTGAGAGAGAGCATGAAAGGGGAGAAGGTCAGAGGGAGAAGCAGATTCCCTGAGGAGCAGGGAGCCCAAAGGGGGACTTGATTCTGGGACTCCAGGATCATGACCTGAGCTGAAGGCAGTGGCTTAACCAACTGAGCCCCCCAGTTGACCTATGGTATGGTATTTTATTATAGATAGCAGCCCAAAGAGATTAAAACAATTGTTTATTATAACTTCTGTAGTTCTAAGTTATCAAGGAAGAACATCATTGTGGGAGAGACACTGAAGTCTTCACTTCTAAATCGATTTGGGTATAATAATACACAAGGCCCTAGGCTGTACTTCCTAAGAAGCAATACGCTAAGGTGCTCTAACTTTTTAAAAGAAATATAATCATGACCTTGCAGGTTTACATTACAGGGTGAAGACGGGATTAATAAGTAAAACTCACTAGAATTAGGAGTGAAGTAGAACAGAGCCCCTGGCCCAGTGGTAGGCACTTACAAATGTTGCTGAATTATTTTCCTTAAGAATTTATGCCATTCGGTTTCATCATGCATTTTGGGTGCGGTGTCCCTGGTGGTCGGCCTCAGTTGGCACAACCCTGTTGCCCAACTCTATTCCAAAGCTCTTGTCAAGACTCACCTCCAGGTAGGTCTGAGACGTGCAAACCGTTGTCTAAAGGGATGGAGGTGCTGAGCTGAGTCAAGCGGGTGAAAGGGAAAACCAGAGCACCTTTAGACCAGGAAGGATGCCCACGGGACCCTAGAGTAGATTTTCATACATTGCTAAGAAACTGTCCTTGAAGGCAATTCTAAAAATGCAATACAGCTGCATATGAGTGAAAGTACAATTGCCTAAGGGTGTTGCTAAGAAAGGCAACATCACCTGAATACATATATTCAGTGTCCCAGCCACCCAAGATTTATGGCTAGTCTTAAATGAGGCCATGCACTATGCGCCTCAAAGCTTTTGCACATGCAATTCCTGCTACCAAGAAAGTCTTTCTTTTCCCCATCTCTAAGATTCCACTTAACACCTTTCTTAGGCTCCTAGACACCATTAGCAGATTCCTTCCTATGAGCCCGTGCAGATTCAACACTGAAACTTACAGCATGTATGTTTAAGATTCTTAGTTTCCACATCTATCGTTTTCATTTGTCTGTGAGTTCCTGGAGAACAACCCACAGCCTTGCCCATTATAAACCATTATCTAGAATAACTTGCCTAGCCCCTTACCTTCCCATTGCTCACTCCCTTCATAGCACTTGTACCTGGATTTTCTGTGTGTATCATTTATCTCACCTGCTGAAATGCATGGTCCAGTGCAGTAAGAACTTGGCTCCCTTACCCACTGTTCTATTCCCAGTACTTGAACCTGCTCACATATTGTATGTGCTCAACAGTTATTTACTGAATGAATGAGTTATAGGTACTAAAATAATGTTTATCAAGTGAATGGGCAAATAACTAATCGTGCATTTGATTTTAAAATCACTAAATTAAATCAATAAGATGTTCAACCCCTAAAGGATGACTAAACACAGATTCCCGTGACAGTCCCTTTCTGGACTTAGAGCTGCTGGATTTTAGATAAAATTATCTTTCAATAGTTACTCAAGCTAAAGCTATAAAGCTTGAAATGGAGGGAAAACAACACGACAGAGGGTTCAATCGTGCAAAACCAAGTTCCAGAAGAAGTTGGCTTCTGGGGGCATCTGGGTAGGTTATTCAGTTAAGCATCTGCCTTTGGCTCTGGTCATGATCCCAGGGTCCTGGGATCCAGCCCCAAGTCTGGTTCCCTGCTCAGCATAGAGTCTGCTTCTCCTTCTTCCTCTGTCCCTACACCCCCTCTAAGTCCCCGACCCACTTGTGCACGCTCTCTCTCAAATAAATAAGTAAAATCTTTTTTTTTTTTTTAAATGGCTTCTACAATTATACGGTCTGCTTTCTCAGAATAATATAAGAATTATAAGGTCTGCTTTCTCAGAATAATATAAGGGTACAGGGTGAGGTTTCCAGAAACCTGAATAACTAGTGATCATTTTTAGGGCTCTTTTTTGCTATAAGAAAAGTTTAAATATAGGGACATCTGGGTAGCTCAGTTAGTTAAGCGTCTGACTCTTGATTTCAGTTCAGGCCATGATCTCAGGGTTGGGAGACAGAGCCCTGCTTCAGGCTCTGAGCTGGGAATGGAGTCTGCTTAAGATTCTCTCCCTCTCCCTCTGCCCTTTCCCCACCAGCCCTGCACTCACATGCGCTCGCTCTCTCTCTCTCTCTCTCTCTCAAAAAAGCTTAATACAAAATGGAGAAAATAACAAAATACAACTTTATGTATTAGAGCCTAAACTTTGAACAAATACTTGTTCCTTCAACTTCATCTCTTCTAGTAAAGAAAAAACAGGAATTATGAATACATTATTGTATGCCTTTGCTTGAAATTCATTTTCATTTTTATACATTTAGTAATTTAAACTTTATATAATGACTTATTATTTATTGCTTTAATCAAGTTTATATAAACTTTAGAAAGATATTTTTATAATTTATAGTTGGGTAAATACAGAATTACCTCTATAAGCTTGATAAAAGGGTCTTAGTTAAAATTACAGATATATATGAATTTTATATTCTGTTTACAGGGAAATTGAGATCGATTCACAATCAATTATACTTATGACTTATGATCTCTTTATTCCAGGCACCACGTAATAAGGTTCTTTATTTACGGACTTTCTTTGTGAAATTAAAAAGTCAGCTGACTACAAATCTTTTCACTTTTTGAGGACCAACTCAAGTCTGATTTTTCCCATCAAGTTTTTCCTAGAAACCACAATTCATACTGTTCTTTCTCCCTTCCTAATTTTGGCAGCACTATCACTGGGTATATATTTCTATTCGGTTTTCAATCCAGCACAGACAATAGATCTTCATGGATTTAACACAGTTGTTATTGTCTGTGACCCATGGACTTAACGCAGTTGTTAAATTATGACTTGCCATCATCTGTAATTTTTCTAGGGACCCGCTCTAAAGGTGAGGGCTGACTTCCCTCCACAGACCCGTCAGTCGGGCTCTGCTGTTCTCCTCCTGTCTGAACACACCATGCATTCATGCTCTAGTCCATTTCTTTTTGGAAAATAGCCCACAAAGGCAAATGATAGTACTGATTATGAAAGTGATGGTTTTCTGCCAGAAAACAGAAGTTAGAGACAAATGAAATACTACAATACTGATTTGGTAGCTCTGAGTTACACAGTGAAGTCAGTAACTTGGTGAAAGGTCAAGGTCAAATCCTTCTTACCACATTTAATAAAAGAAAAATATATACATATATTTAGCATTCACCGATTTGGAGATTTCTCAAGGTTTCTATATACATCCCACTTTAAAACCACTGCTTGGAAGAGACAGCTCCCTTTCCAATAAAATACGCAAGCCAGAGAGCTGACTGCTTTCTTTCACTGTTTTCAATTTACTGCCTGCTCTGTGCCGGCCCTGCGCCAGACAGCTACATAAAATATTTCATTTAAACCATATAAGTTCTCTTTTGAGGTATTATGTCTTTTTTATAGACACAAAGGATCAAAGACTTAAAAACAAAAACAAAAACAAAACTTGCCTGAAGTCACTCAGCCAGTGACTAACAAAGATTAAAATACAGGTAGGGGGGCACCTGGGTGGCTCAGTGGTTAAGCGTCTGCCTCAGCGCAGGTCATGATCCCAGGGTCCTGGGATTGAGCCCCGTACTGGGCTCCCTGCTCAGTGGGAAGTCTGCTTCTCCCTCTCCCTCTGCCTCTCCCTCTGCTCCCCCTGCTCATGCTCTCTCTCTCAAATAAGCAAAATCCTTTTATAAAAAAAATAAGTAAAATAAAAATAAAATGCAGATAGGTTCCTATCCAAAGTGCTGCTCTCCCTTCTATATCCTGCTTCATCACAGCCCCCACCAGCCTTCCCTGCCTCCTATACATTCGCCAGTTAGTTCTTACTGGATTTATTTGACTCCAACCTCATGTCAAGGTCCTAAATTCACCTTAGCCAAAGGCTTGGTTCTCGAACTCAATAGCTAAGACAGAGAAAATTACAGTGTCCCCTGTGTTCACACACACACACACGTACACACACCAAGAACATTTATATGTTTTGAGCACTGACACTTGATTTCGGGTTGTCTTTGTGTTGTGTGTCTGTGTTGAAAGATCTGGGTACACAAAACATGATGTTCATCTGAAGTTTTTGTGAACCACAGACATGCCTACATGTTCCATCTTCACTGATGGAGTCCCCTGACACATTTTTTCTTCCCATTGCCTCTGATAAAGATTGGGTTGTTTTTCATTTCTCCCTTCCAAACCCATTACTTGCTAATGAGCAGAAAGCAGCCCTAAGGTAGACAGTTAACCAGGAAAAAATAAGTCTAGGGATGATGCAACTGAGAAGAACCAGAATATGGTTCACACAAGCATCAGTCCGTCTGTACACGGAACAAAGAAGAAGCGAGGAATGGGGAGGTGGGTGGTAGGAGAAGGAGGCTGGAGAGGTAGAAGAACTCACAGTCACATGTTTTGCAAGCTAAAACAAAGTCTCTTGACAGACAAGTGCAGTAAGCAGCATTGCTGGTGCTATTCTAGAAGTCTTTCAGGACAAGAGGAAAGTGTCCACACTAATTAGGGCAAGAGAGGCCTTGGCCAATGGGTACTGCCCAAGGTTTTATTTTTATTTTATTATTTTTATTTTTATTTTTTCATTCTCTTATTTTCCCAGAGATCTCTTCAACCCTTTGATCTTCCCTAGAAGGTACTCCCAATCTCTATCCCGACTTCCCATCTCACCAAAGTTTCAGACCAGCAATAAAAGGACTGTATATTTGCATAATTCTGAATTGTTCTTAGGACACTTTACATGGATGGTGAGGTATACCAGGTGGAGCAAATTACCCTGGGCTGAAAATCAGAGATCTCACACTTCATGCAGACTACATGATTATAGTGAAGTAACATAAAATTGACAAGTCATATTGTTATTTTTTTCTGTCCCTCCTAGCTCTAAAGCTCTGTAAGACTCTGATTCTTAGAACCTATGGAATAGGTAAGGCATGTATCTGAATTGTGTTATTTACTGGGGGCAAGAGAGCTAATAACCACCTGAGTCCAAGGCCCTCCTTTTCTGACTTTTAATCTAGTGTTCTCATTAGGAAGGATGATAAATTCATAAAACGTTAACAGTCACCCAAAGACCGGCACTCCTGCATCTCACTCAAAATTGAGAAGCTTGACATTTTCAAATAAAGGAACCCCTAAGTTTTATACCAAGTTTATGGTCCGAGAATTCTCATGTGAAAAGATGATTTTTTACAACACAGAAATGAGTGTCAGGTGCCTAGGGTTGCTCCTCTCCTCTTCCAACAAAGCCATGTTGAACATGCAAAGTGAGACTGTAATTTATTCTGAGAGAGCTCTATTACAGCATCTACCTGCAAGAGGGAATACATTTCTGGCCACTACCACTGGTCCACTGACTCACTCATCTGACAACACAGACACTGTCTAGGCACTGCAGCAACGGGCTTAAAGAAGAACTTGCCTCTTTTCTCTGCACGATTTACCTGCAGGACAAAGACAGATTAAGGAGTATTTTAGGGTCTCTCCCTAACCCTTATAAAAGGGAAATGAATTTTAATTTAAGAGTAATTCTGAGAATCCTGCTTGACCTCTGAGGCTCTATAAAGACCCTCATTTTCATCTTGACTCAGGCCTTCTGTCAATATGGATGTTCTTAAATCAGATTCTAGAACTCTAGATACATCTGGATTCCGGTTCCTAACTCTACCTAAAATCAATAAAGGACTTCAAACTTATTACTTTGATTCAGCTTACAGAACCTGAAAATACCAACTTGAAATAGTTTCAGGATGAAAAATGAAACATGTTAATGTGCATTGCATTCGTAAGACTGCATTCTAGTCCTATTAGAATAAAAAACCGAAGCCAAAAATGTAAGGCTGCAAAGGGAATCTGAAAATGACACTGGGATTTTCAAAGCATTAATAAGTAATTCTTCCAGGGTGGGGGAGAAAGTCATGAGTAAATGCCAGGGTGAGTTACTAGCATTTGAATATAGTTCTAAAGAAAAGGAAACTTTTAGGTGGTGGCTGCAGCAACCCAGAACTGGCTACTATCAGTGCCTCTTTGCCCCTGAAGATCCTGGGTACTTGGGCTGGAATGCTTTTCCCCACGTGAACATACGAGGAATTACAGTAGGTATCTCTGGTCCTCTGCCAAAATCCCCTTCTCTAGGGTGGAGCCTTCCAACCTTCACGGGATGTGAATAATGACTGCCCACAGGAGAAGCCGTCTCTTCCTCTAGAGAGCTGCCCCTGGCCGATAGGAGCAGCCTCTCTACCTGCAAAGTGGCCTACAGCCAGTGGCTGGCTCATACAGGGACATATAATCCTTCTTTTGCATAAGGCTGGGGAACTCCGGGCAGCCCTTCATGTTCCAGAGCCCCCTGTGGGACCGGGGTGAGGCTAGCCTCTAGCTGATAGCACATTTTTGCTTAGCTTCCTCCCTTGCCTCTCTCGCCTCCATTGCCTTAGAGATTTCTCCTGAGTGTCCTCTCTCAGTCTGTCCCCCTCCAAGAATCTCCATCTCCAACTTAGCTTCTAAAGAAACCTAAGACATTGATCAATGCACTGTAAGGCCTACAATTTCACGTGCTGTCATGACCTCTTGGGACCTCCCAGGGCTCCCGCTCTCGTCAGATATGCCCCCCATCCTAGTTCCCTGTACTCTCCCTAGCCCTACTCTAATGGGTTTTACTTTTCGGACAGCCTGCAGAATGATTCAAACAAGCCAATCCCACACTCGCATGGGAAGCAGAGGGCATCTCGCCCACCAGGTATTACACAGCTGGTTGCACAGTCCCCGCTGTTTCCCTCTGTCCCCTGGTAAATTGAATGAGCTGCCGCCAGGCTCCTCTGTCCAGTGTTTGGTGACATGGGTTCTGCCGTCTCCTGCTATTCACGGTGGGCACCTCCCCCTCACCTAGGGAGAGAATAGGAGGTGATCCGAATAATCAGGTAATGGAAACCAATAGGACCATCTTTTTTCCTTTACTAAAGAGAGGGGGGTCTTCTGGAAGAGATCTAGTTCATAAAGGTAGGGTGATCTGTAATGACCAATAAGATAAAAGTTTAGCAGAGTGTGCAGGCCACACAACCCGGCACAGAGAGCTTTCAATCTTGAGGTCTATACACACCCACCCCAGTTTTAGATCCCCCATTTCTCAGAGAATGGAAGACGAGCACAATTTGCATTCACAGGGGCACGGTCCGCTTTCAACACTGTAGTGAAAGACTTAACAGGAAGATAACCAAGCTGCTGCGGGTTTTCCTCAGTCCTGCTCCGTCTCAGAGGTGATTCACTCCAGAACTTGATGACTTGCCTTTAAAAATCAGCACAACAGGCCCATTAGCACTTAATTGCATTAAGAGTCTGTGTTTCCTAACATAACAAACAGTCATGATGCAAGTCAGGGGCGGCCCGGATGGATGGTGGTTCTATTTCTACTTCTCAGATGGGAGTTCCCTCAGGTCAGAGACTATTTTCTCCCTGGAAGAAGTGGTGGGAAATTCCTACGTAGGTGATTTTTAGGCAGATGGTGGAGCTGATATATTTAGAGGTTCCAGAAATATCCTTCCCTTAATTACACTGTCAAGATCTTGATTACCAGCAGCCTGTTTCACTCAGGCTAAGGCTATTTCACATTTGCATTTGAGCTTCCTCTAAAACAGCCGGGCCAGGTCGCTACAGGACGAAATTACTTGGTTGGTGATATTCACGTGGAATTTGTGGGGATGAATAAATTGCTATTGTTGGAACCGAAAATTAGTAAATTATGTGAGAATATAGGGAAAATATGTTGACAGACGGGAGATGGATAGACAGAGGTGGATGGATAGGGACAGAGACAGAGCCAGATGGATGGAGAGAGGGATGAAGACAGAGATTGAGGTGGACATGAATGGATGAACAGATACAGGGCAAGATGGACAGCTGGAGAGCGAGAGACCGTGCTGCTTTTGCAAAGTGTGCTGGCCAATAACAACGACTGTGTGAGCTGGAACCACACCAACTGAGCTCAATCACTAGGAAAAATTAGTATTGTTCTCTGGACATTTAAAATTTTTTATTGAAACATTCAAAATTGTCTTGCTGTCAGCTGTAAATATATTGGGAAATGAAGAAAATAGTAAAACCTATTTATTTAGTAATCTATCCCTTAAGACATGAGAAAGATTGAGAAGTCATATGTTTTATTTCTTCGTCAAAAACTTGAGAGCAGTGCTTGTTGCCCTCTCCTCATCGCAGATCTGAGGATTCTGAGTGAGCGCCTTCTCCATGCCTTGACAAGCCATCCTACTCCTTTCTAAGTCTGGATCAGCCAGCAACATTTTATCCTTTCTACTTTCAGTGAATGCAAAATGTTTCTGAGAGCTCCCACGCTGTGAAGATTCTCACTTCTTCTGGGGCATCTTCATCCTTTCTTTGCTGACTTCTGGCTGCACAGCAAGATTCTCTTGAATAGCACTGGCATCTACATTCCATGGTCAGCCAGTTCTTCCAGCAGCCCATTCCCGTCAGATCTGAAGCTCACTTCCAAAATTACCACTTCCCATTACCGTACTTTCATCTTTTTTGGACAGCTCCCCTCTCTATTATCCATTCTTACAAAATGTCACAGATTTATCATCAGGAAACAAGGAGGAAACACCACTCCTCACTTTGCAGTCTGTGTGTGAATGAAGAGACAGGTGGTGACCGGAGACAGACTGTGGGAGAAGTCACGGGACAGGTTACCATGGGACGTACAGAAGCTATTTACATAGTGATTTTCTGAACGAGAAACTGGCAGCAAAGTTTCTAGTTTATAAAATTACTTGCAGTTAGTAGACCATCGTAACTGAAATTTGAACTGTGTTGTTGAGAGATTGGGGATACCGACTTGAACCATGATAACCGAATTCCCAGTGCTCACTTTGGCAGCACATACATTAAAATTGGAACAATACCTAAATACATAGATATTGGAAACACACAAAGCAAGGCCAACTGTGTGTGTGTGTATTTTAGTCTTCCCCTAATCTGTCCTATCAAAGACAATTTCAGTCTTTGTTCATTGGACTTCTGTAGTACAAAACAGGAAGAAAGAGAAGAAGGGCAGAGGATTATTGTGTGGACAAAAAACACCGGGGCCAGCCAGATAGGTGTAATTGAATGACACAGTCAAGGATGGACAGGAAGAACAGAGAAGATAGAATCTCTTTTTCTTGGATTTTTTCTTTTAGGGTCATGAAGGGAATCAAAGTAGTTGAAGATTAGGATGGAAGTGGATAGGAGAGAAAGATTTTTGTAAGGGTTGCGCTGTCCTGATATGTAAGTGTCTCCTGCTATGGACTGAATTCCAAATTCATGGGCTGAAGCCCTAACATGGTGGTATTTGTAGTGGGGTTTCAGGAGGTCATTAGGACAGGAGGGTGGAGCCCCCACGATAGGATTAGCATCCTCACAAGAAGAAAAGGACTACTGTTCCTCTCTTTCTGCAGGGTGAGGAAACAATGAAAGGGCGAATATAAATCAGAAAGAGGGTTTCACCAGTACTCAACCCTGCTGGCATCCTAATCCCAGACTTCCAGCCTCCGGAACAGCGAGGAACAAATTTCGTTTATGATCCACCACACTCTGTTTCAGCAGCCTCAACGGCTGAAGACACCCTTTATTTTCATAAAGACACATAAAAGATTTGAGTTCTTTTGATATGTCTCTTCATTATAGAACAGAACTTTTGGTCTGTGATACTGCTGCCACTCTGGATTCTGGTGGTTTCCCGCAGATGGACACATGTTCCCTGGGTCCCTGTATAAGCCCAGCTTAGTGGAAAATTCTGAACTTGAGGAGCAGCAAGAAGGGCTCACACCGTCTCTGCCACTTGCTGGAAGAGTGAAGTTACTCAACTTCTGCAAACTTGTCTCATACGGTAGGAATTATTTAAAGCACACTGCCTGTGACAGGCTAGGCACACAATAAATACTAATTACCAACTTCCCTTCCTCCAATAACACCCCGGGGAGGCAGAGCTATATAAATGCTTCCATTTTTTAAAACTCTGAAGTGGAAATAAGGAAAGCTGAGAATTCAACTTGTATCTCAGAGCTCCCAACAGGTTTTTGTTGTTGTTGTTGTTTTCTTGTGCTATTTTTGTGTTTTTAATCTGATAAGAAATAGTTTGCAAACTTTAACAAGGTAAAGGAAAGGCAACACCTGATGAAATGAGCACAAAACAGAATTCAACAATTCTGCCACGTCCCTGTCGGTTAGTGGTTTTCTAAGCAGCAAGAGAGTCAGAGCCTAGTTTGTTTTCCTCTTGTTTGAAGATGTACCATTGAAAACACCTCAGTAATAATAACTGCAAAAAGATTTAAAAGCAATGATTGAAAGACTGTGTTTGGGGCATATTATATTTTACAATTCTGGGTGAAGACTGGCATTGATAGGCCCTTTGTGTATAGACTGGGGCTTGGAAGGAGGTCAAAGGTTTAAGACCAATAAGAACAAGAGAAAGACCACATTGGTACACTTGACCCATCTACAGGTGAGGGTACTTACAGGGAAACAGCACAGGCCTGGACTCTTACTGTCATAGTTCAGAGGACCAGGAAGTGAAGGAGAAAAAAAAAAATGGCCCCAGCTCAAAGGTTATTGGCCCAGTGCTGACCTTGACACCACAGGAAGTCCAGAGGATGGTCACGAGAGTTCAAGGAAAGACTGGAATCAACTGTAGTGCATAAGTTGCAGTGGATTCTTTTAAAAATTAAAGAAATAATGGGGCGCCTGGGTGGCTCAGTGGGTTAAAGCCTCTGCCTTCTGCTCAGGTCATGATCTCAGAGTCCTGGGATGAAGGCCTGCATAGGGCTCTCTGCTCAGCAGGGAACCTGCTTCCTCCTCTCTGCCTGCCTCTCTGCCTACTTGTGATCTCTCTCTCTCTGTCAAATAAATTAAAAAAAAAGTCTTTAAAACAAAAGAAAAATTAAAGAAATAATGATATCACATTGTTCCACTCTCATTCCCATATCTTGATTTAGAGTGTGACTTTAGATCAAACACTTTCCATTCTCTGGGTCCCAGATTCCTCATCTCTACAAAGAAGAGGTCAGTTTAGATCACTGTTGTAGTTCAGGCTGCTATCACAGAATACCATAGACTGGGTGACTCAAACAACAAACACTTATTTCTCGTAGTTCTGGAGGGAGGCGGTGCAAGATCAGGGTGCCAACATGGGGTTCTGATGAGGGCCCTCTTTTTGGCCTGTGGAAGGCTACCTTCTTGCTGTATCCTCACATGGTGGAGAGAGAGTGTGGTATGGATTTCTTCATCCCCAAGAAAGGCACCAGTTCCATCGTGGACACTCTATGCTCATGACCTCATCGAACCCTCTTTACCTCTCAAAGGTCCAATCTTTAAATACCATCACATTGAGGATGAGGGCTTCAATATGTGGATTTGGGAGGACAGGAACATTCAGTTCCTAGCAATTACCTCTGAGTCCCTTCTCTCTGATAATGTATATAAAGGTTCCCTATTGCTCACAAAATCAAATTCAAATCATCTGTCGAGCTTTCAAGATCCTCCATAACTGGATGCCACCCAAGGTATCAGATGTGTTTGATGAACCTTCACCTCCCTTTAGATCAGTCTCTGGCTTGTCTTCACTACAAGCTAAATTAATCCATTTCCTCCACTTTTTTCTATGTTCATTCTCCTCTCTTGGAGCCCACTGAACTTTCTCCATTTCCTCAAGGACTAGCCATTTTGTGGGAGTCATTCTTCCAGTCCTCAGACCATCTCACAGGGAAGAGTAACATTAATAAAAGTTTTCCTCCTGGGGCGCCTGGGTGGCCCAGTTGGTTGAGCGATGGCCTTCGGCTCAGGTCATGATCCCAGAGACGTGGGATGGAGCCCTGTATTGAGCCACCTGCTCGACAGGAAGCCTGCTTCTCCCTCTCTCACTCCCCCTGCTTGTGTTCCCTCTCTGGCTGTGTTTCTCTCTGTCAAATGAATAAATAAAATCTTAAAAAAAATAAAAAATAAAAAATAAAATAAAAAAAATAAAAGTTTTCCTCCTGTGTTGTATAGAGGAGGTTTTAGGATTAGCATAAGCAGGATTTTAATTAATTAATTAGTTTTCACGATTTTATTTATTCATTTGAGAAAGAGAAACAGAGACAGAGAGCACACTAGGAAGAGGAGAGGCAGAGGGAGAAGGAGAAACCCACTTGCTGCTGAGCTGGGAGCCTGATGTGGAGCTCGATCCCAGGACCGTGAGATCATGACATGAGCCAAAGGCAGATGCTTAACCATCTGAGCCACCCAGGCGCCCCATAGATAGGATTTTAGAAAGGAAGTTGTTGTTATTGTTTTATATTGTTTTAGCTCTTATAAATGCCAGTTCTAAAAATTTGAAATTAAATTTAATATGTATAAATCATGGCCCAGAGCTGCTGTTATTAATCACAAAATCAAAGATTAACAGTATAGGAAAAGACCAAGGACATCAATTTAAGGTAAATTACAGCAGAATATATATAGGATCACACTTTATATCTTACAAATACCAAGCAAATTCTCTGATATTTGTGATAATATAAGAAGGCCACAGTATTAAGGATTTGCCATTCCTTGTAACATTTTGCTGAAAACCATTTGTATGCCTCCACACTAGGATTCAGTATTAAATATTTAATCAAAAATGATTCCAGCTTGGATTTTTTCCCTAGGACTTGATCTATGGTAATCTTTTGAGAAGTTCTGAGGCTGAAGGCAATAAAACACATTCTTGCTTCTGATAATTGTCCATGGTAAGTCATTACCACTCTTAGGAATACAACACATAATACAATTTGAAGAAACATCTGTAATGGTTACCTGAAATTGTAAGAACAGTACTATTCTAAAACCAAAAAAAGTTTTTATGAGCCTTTATTCCTGCTCCATGGGAATGCCTAATTATGTGCCTACTGATAATATGGTATAGTCAGACAACTTATAAGCGAGAAAATGGAAACTTTGGAAAAAATGTCAAAATCATTAACAATGACACAATTGTATTTCCCAACTATCCAAACAATAATGAAGTTTGTGTTAAAAGAGATGCAGGGGAGAAAACGAACCTCCTGGAGTTGAGAGCATCTCAGTCACCTGGAGGTACAGAGAGGTGTGCTGGACAGCTCCCTTTGCCATGCCACATCTGGTCTCTACCCTTTACCACCCTGCCTGTGCCTTTGGAGACAGAGCTTATCAGAATACATTGGTGGGACTCCCCCATCCGGCCACCCTCAGCCAATGGAGACAGCAGCAGGAGATCAGTGGGGTTTTACTGCCTCCCAAAGACCACAGCTCTTAGTGGTGGCCTTTTTCTTTCTATAGCTGAGTCTTGCTAGTTTCAGCTCCTTTTCCTCACCATTTCAGATTAAGGAGTGGCTGTGGCCTCTTGCTGTTGTTAGCTCTGGAGTGCTTCTCCATCTCTTCTTGGTTTTCCTTACCTTGGCTGCACCTTACAAATTATCCCTTCATTATATCCTTTCCAGTCATCATTTTTGAGTTTGCCATCCACTTCCTGACTGGGCCCTGAGATCTCCAGCATATCTACCAATCTATTCAGGCCCCTAAGCAAGTGAGGACATCTTTCCATCCTAATCCACTCCTCCTCCTATAGCATGTAATGTCTGCACTCTTGGCTTCCCCAGAACCCATTCAGTCTGTTGCTTGCATGGCAGCCAAACTTTCCATTAGAGAACCACCTCTCATCTCTCAGGGCACAAGGTTTCGGTGAGACTGATCTCAACACAACCCAGGGTGAACATCTGATCTAAGTCAGTTCCATTAGGCTTAATTTCAGGACTTTTGTGGAACTATAAGTGCAAAGAGGCTTTTATTCAGGTAGGCAAGGAGCCGTAATGGAAAATAGAAGCCTGGAACTGTTGGACCAAAGATGGGGGCTTGCCTACATGTACATGCATGAAGTGGGCAAGGTGCAAAAAGATGGAGAAGCAGGCCTAATATCATTATTTGGGTCCCTGGATCCCTCCATGCCTGAAGCTGGTCCCTAGGCACTATTTACTGTTCTTAAAAGCGATACATCCCTTTTTTGCTCAAGCTGAGTTGAACTTTCTGTCATTTGCAATGGGAAGATGCCCCACACATTTGAAGGAAGTAAAAAGTAGAAAGTATTGGAGACTACTGACTTCTAAAATGATGTCATCCCGATCTACAGTACTGTTGTCACTGAGAACCCCACACATAGGTCACGAGAGGCTACCTGTGTTTTTTGTTTATTACACTTCCAGTGTAACCACCGCCGGCATTGTTTCTTTCAACCTTTGAAATCTGTTGAGAGATGGGACAACAATAAATCGAACAGCCCACTCTGTGCTGAGCTCTGTGGCTGAGACCCAGGCATGAACTGGTGCAAACAAAGAACAATGGTGGAAAACAGCCTAATGCTGTGTTCAAGTATTATTTTCAAGTGCTGTTTGACTGGGCCTTCTCAGATGCCATGGTTCACTGACAGGAAAGCTATTTACTCTGATAATCATTATTCCCATTTACCGCCTATTACAATGTGAGTCACTGTGAGGTCAGATGGTCCAAAAGCCCAGTGTTCCTGAGCACTCCAGGTCAAGTTCAAGGGACAGCAATCAGGGATAGGGATAATGGCAAAGGCTCAATCCTTTGAAATGAAGAGAAGGGTTAACTTCCAGTAGACGGCTGCAAAGTGAGTTTCACTATCTTCAATGTATCATGTAGCTTGGAAAAGAAATCAGAGTGACAGTGTTAACATGTCCCCAGGTCCTTTTCCACAGTAGCTGTCCTCCCTGAGAACAAAGATTAAATCTTCATTCATCCTTAAATACTTCACTCCTGCCTAATACCGGGCCTTGCACAAGATAGGTGCTCACAAACAATGACCTTCAGGGCCCGCTGGCTTAAGAATACAGACAAAATGTAAGGCAACATAGCAAAAGAGTCCGCGCCTCGTAGTTGCTACGACTCCTTTGCTGTTATGGCTATTCCTAGTAAATGAATGTGTCTATGTTATTAATAAGCAGGTTCATGAAAACTCACAGGAATCCCCTTTTTTTTTTTTTTTTTTTTTTTTTTTTC
>PITA01014206.1:0-54423 GCA_004023965.1 Spilogale gracilis | reverse complement strand
TAAAAATTAGACTGGTTTAGCCAAGGTCAGCTAGTTAGTAGGAAATCATTCATTGATACTTGAAATGAGAAACAGAGATACATTAAGAACCTTATAGTGGTGAAAAACACAAATAGTGGATGGCTGACATTGCATACCAGTGTCTACCCTGGGAAATTTCATTTTCCATTTGGGCTCTTTGTTTTAGGACACCTTCCCAGTTGTTGATGAAGTTGCTTAAGAAAAATGTTTTGCTTAAAACCATATACTTTGGAACGCCTGGGTGGCTCAAGTTGGTTAAGCCACTGCCTTAGCTCAGGTCACGATCCCGGAGACCCAGGATCGAGTCCCACATCAGGCTCCCTGCTCGGTGGGAAGCCTGCTTCTCCCTCTCTCACTCCCCCTGCTTGTGTTCCCTCTCTCGTTGTGTTTCTCTCTGTCAAATAAATAAAATCTTTAAAAAAAAAAGTTTTTCAAAAAAATATACTTTTACATAAAAATACATATATATAACTATCTAAAATAGCTCTAAAATATCCAAATAATACCTCCTTCAAAATGGCAAAGGAGGTATACAATCATATAGATAAAAAGTATAGAAATAGGTAGACTCATATCAGTATATAACTATAACTATATACACACACACATCTATATTTGCTTACTGTAAAACCATGAATTTATGCCATTACTTCCATTTCTAATATATATATATATATATATATACACATACACACACACACACACACACACACACACACACACACATACAGTTATAGGTGGATATATTTGCGTGCTGTGTATGTGAAGCCATATCAGTATTTCCTAGCTCTGTGCATTGAGAGAAGCTAGAAGAGATGACAACTCGGTAACAATCACCACACTGAGAATCTAGAATTTGGTTTTAAAATACCATCCACTACAAAAGGAAATAGGGGTCCTTGGAGAGATTTCAAATTCTAGACTTAGGGCAAGGGAGGTATAAGATGAATCTGGAATATCTTTCTATCTTAGAGAACATGTCAAAAAGATACAGGAGCCAGCGTGAAGAAGCTTCTACTGCTTCTGTTGGGAACACTTTGAACATTAAATGATTTTATGTACTGAATGTAATATGAATATATATATAATAAATATAATATATTAATATATATGATAAAAGAAGAAATGAATGGAAGAGAAAGATCTCTTTCTCTTTTTTTTTAAAAGATTTTATTTATTTGACAGCGAGAAAGACAGCGAGAGAGGGAACACAAGCAGGGGGAGTGAGAGAAGGAGAAGCAGGCTTCCCGCTGAGCAGGGAGCCCGATGTGGGACTCGATCCCGGGTCTCCGGGATCGTGACCTGAGCCGAAGGCAGTCGCTTAACCAACTGAGCCACCCAGGCACCCCGAAAGATCGTCTTTATAGTAGAATGCCAACTAATAAATGTAGAAGGAATGTTGGAAACAGAGAATCACTCTTTGACAACTATCTCAGAGAAGGCAATCACAAAGAGGGAAACAGTGAACTTGGAGAGATCTGGTGGTCAATTAGATGACCAGAAGATCAAGATTAACATTATGGTAGAGAGACAGGTCAACATCATGTACTTTCTGATACACTGAGAAGTACACAGCATTGGTTCTGCGATTCCATGCAACAGAATTTCTGCAAAGAATGTATGACCTGAGTGGAAAAAGAGGAAACAGGGTTATGCTACAGAATGAAGCCTGTATTCTTTAAAACTGGCTAAGGACCTGAAACAGAATTGTTCCAGACTGAAGAAGTCTGCAAAAATGTGACAATGAAATGCAATACGAATTCCTGGATAGAATTCTGGAACAGAAAAAAATCATTGTTGGGACAGCTGAAAAATTTGAACAGGGTCTGTGTACACGATGGTAGTGTTATAACAAAGCTGATTCCCTGATTCAGAGTTATATACAGATTATGTAGGAATGTGTCCTTATTCTTTGGAAAATTTGCATTGACAGAGAGAATATAAAATTAAATTTTTAAAATTATTGAAATTAAAAAAAATTTTTTAAAAAGATTTTATTTATTTATTTGACAGAGAGAAACACAGCGAGAGAGGGAACACAAGCAGGGGGAGTGAGAGAAGGAGAAGCAGGCTTCCCACCGAGCAGGGAATCCGATGTAGGACTCGATCCCGGGTCTCTGGGATCATGACCTGAGCCGAAGGCAGTCGCTTAACCAACTGAGCCACTCAGGCGCCCCGAAATTAAATTTTAATAAAGTAATAATAAAACATATAAAATGAATACTCACCAATCACTTTAACAAAATAAGCATCTGCCTCAAAGTTATTTTTTAGTGTATGGATGGCAAAATCATTCTTTGTATATCCTTTACTTAGTACTACAATATCCAAGATTCCCTGAAAAACACATATACAAAAGTTGTAAGAACCAGCAACTGAAAAAATAATGAAAATACATGCACAGTTATCATGTAAATATAAACCTTATTATTCAACTTGATGTTTAAAATAAAAATTCTATTAAAAAATATAAAACCTTACGAAAGAGAGAGAGGCAAACCAAGAAACAGACTCTTCTCTCTAGGGAATAAACTGATGGCTACTGAGGTGGGTGGAGGGTGGGGGAAACAGATGATAGGCATTAAGGAGTGTACTTGTCATAAGTACTGGGTGTTGTACGGAATTACTGAATTATTATACTGTATACCTGAAAATAATAGTACATTGTATGTTAACTGGAATTTATAGAAAAACTTGAAAAAAAAAAACAACCCAAACCTTAGAATTATAAACTATAAACAAAACGAAGAAAAATCTGTAGATTTTGGAGATAACTGTTAACATTTTTGTACAGTTCCTTCCAATCATAGTTGTTTCTGTATTTATTTTTTAAAAATATTTACTTATTTAAAAATGTGTAAGAGAGAGAGTGTGTAAGTACGGGGAGGGACAAAGGGAAAGGGAGAAACTCAAGACTCCCTGCTGAGTGTGGACTGCCACAACCTTGAGATGCACAACCTGAGTGGAACTTAAGAGTTGGACACTTAACTGACTGAGCCACCCAAGGTGCTCCTACATGAATTTTTAAAGGTCCATGAAATGGTCTGCTAAACTGTTTTCAACCATCAGAGAAAGAGGACACTTTTTTATCTATCCTGGCAACCATGACATATTAACATTATTTCTCCCTAAAAAAGAGGGAAGTTTTGCTGATTTTATTGGGGGGAAAAGGTATGCTCATTTAAATTTCTACTTTACTGATTATTTATTTATTAAAATTGTTTTATGTATACTTGACATACAATATTACATTAGTTTCGAGGGTACAACATAGTGACTCAACTGTATACCTTATGCTATGTTTACCGTGCAGTCCATTCCACTGATTCTTAATGATATTGATCATTTATATTATTTTCCTAGCCACATGTATTTTTTCTGTAAATTGACTATGTTGTGCTTTCCCAGTGGGAGTTTCTGGTGACTTACATCAGTTTTTATAAACCCTTTTTATATTAAAGATAATATTTGACTCTTTCATAGTAAATTTATTTCCCATATTTAAAAATAATTTAAAATTTAATTTAATGTTTTTTATGTACAGAAATTAAAAACTTCTTTGTAGGGGTGCCTGGATGACTCAGGCAGTTAAGTGTCTGACTCTTGATTTTGGTTCAGGTCATGATCTCAGGGTTGTGAGATCAAGCCCTGTGTCGAACTCTGTGCTGGGTATGGAGCCTTGCTTAGGATTCTTCCTCTCCCTCTCCCTTTGCCTCTCCTCACTTCCTTTCCCTAAAAAACAAATTATTTGTAGTCAGTTCTGTGATTTTTGGCCTTATGATATTTTTGTTAATTACTTTATGTTTGTCAACTATTAATAACGAGCAAAATAATATGAGCTTTGGTAGCAGAAAGAGGAAAAAAGAATGTGGGCAGCCATATAATTGAGAATCAGCCTGTTACAACAAAACAAAATAAAACCAAAAATGTTACAATCAAACCAAACCAAAACTAAAAATTATGTTAGGAGGAGACATAAATGTCCTCATGGACACTGAATTTTTAAAAATAATCAAGTTATTTTACAAGGATGTACTATGATATAGTAACCCTATAATAGAACACATTTTTATCAAATTTATTATTTTTCTGAGTGGTAAACCAGCTTTTCACATTGGAATGGAGGAAACCAGCGCCCTGAGTGCTTTTCACTGTCACTTGGTAACTGAAGATGGAGTCTCAGGCATTTGTGGCAATAGCTATTTCTAGTTCACAAAGTTAAAAGGGGGTACTGCATTCACTCTTCTGTGATCTTGTACAGGTTCAAGAATCTGTTCCCTGTTGGCTGTGCTTTTTTCTACTGGTGCACATGCACATTTGTCAGCCTAAGAGCATGATTCTCTAGTGGTTTAATCTAAATAGCACAAAATGAAATAAAGACGTTTTCATATTTCACTGTGCTGATCAGCTAGTAGTGTCAATAAATTCGTTCTCTGTGTCATTTAACATTAAAAGTGGCTTTCTTTAATTAAGTCATTTGCTTTCGTTATCTCATCTACATTTTCTGGTCAAATAGGGTGAAGTGAAAGGGAGATGAAGTGGATGGCAATTAGACTCCAAACACAGAGGATAGCTCTGAACTCACATCTTCATAAATGTCAAAGAAGGTGGCAACCATGGCATCTCTGATTTGATTTAGGTCCATCAGCTCCCAGTAGACTTTAAACATACGATGTGCTCCCTCACAGCTTGCATTATTACAAGGAACGTTCTCCAGTAAAAAGGCCTGCTGATTGCTGTAAGATAAAGGAAAGACATTTAGTTAATAGAACACATCAGTGCTGTCTAGTATCACCTGTGCTGCATTTCTTAGAATCAAAGAGAGGACAAATAGTATATAGTGAAATGATACAACCTCCTCCACATTTTATTGATAATTATACTGTGTCATACAAAAATTAAATTGTTGGCTAACCTATGTGAGCCTTCGGCAAAAATTCTGTAAGGCTATCTAGTTGCTGGCCTCTCTCCTCTAACATGGAGTTTCTAGGTTCATCCCTTCTTCCTCCATTGCTAATTCAGTCACTGACCCTGTGGTTCCATTACTGAGTTACTGGACACTTTCATTATCCCTTCTGATGGTACAGTCTTTCAGATGAGTATATGCATTAAATGGAACCACCTGATATCCCCAAGTCTCGGAAACCCAAAGCAGTGAATCTATAATGATACAATTTCAACTTCCAGACAGCCAGTAGGGTGGATATTCTCTCAGACAAAAGCATTGTAATTTGCTTAAAGTCTCAGACAAAAGCATTGTAATTTGCTTAAAGTCCTCCCTCCTATATGCTACTCTATAGGTAAAGTGGTTATGAACTTAGATTCTGGAGGCAAATTACATGGATTAAAATCTTGACTGTTCATTTAGCAGCTATGTGACCTTGGGTACATTACTTAATCTCCTGAAGACTCATATTCTTATTTGTAAACTGAGTAATAAGAGTACTTATAGTATTGTTGTAAAAATGAAATACTGAATGTGAAGTACTTAGAACAATTCCTGTCATCGAGTTAGATCCAAATGGATCTCAGTAAAAGTGTTTATAATCATCATCATTCTTATTTCTATAGTGCAACACCACATCATGCAAAAATATTTCCTCTGGAAACAAGACTAACTTTCATGTGTGATTTTATGTAATGGTTCCTATTACAGGCATTTCTCAATGTATACAGTCCTTTACTTCCCTCTACTTATAAAAAAATAATAGATCAAAGTCTTGAATTTTACTACTGCTTGATTTTATCTAATAATAATAAGAGTTATTATTATTTGTGAGGGCGAGTGGAGGAGGGGAGGGGCAGAGGTAGAGAGAGAATCTCAAATAGGCTCCAGGCCTACCACAGAACCTGATGTAGAGCTCGATGTCATGACCATGAGATCATGACCTGAGCTGAAATTGAGTTGGATGGTTAAATGACTGAGCCACCCAGATGCCTCTCTAATAATTATTTTAAATAAAACTAAACAGACATTTCTTTTGAGATGTTTTCATATTTCATACGTAAATATTACTTTGGGTCTGGACAATTTATAAAAGAAAAAAACTATTATAAGGAAAATTTCTTAGTGTTTATAATACAGTTAGGGAACCTATGTATAAAATTTTCAATTTGTATAATGTACCAAAAATATGACTGATTTCAAATTACTTTTCTAGATAAAAATTTAAACACAAAGAGTTCCTGAGAAAAATTCAGTAATAAAGGAGAAAAAAGACCTCCCAGATTATAACAATTACCTGAAAAACGCTGAGGTGACTTTGCTCAAAACCTAACATAATTTCCAGGTATTTAACCGTCCTACTTTTTTGCCTAAAGAATTTTACTAGATATTTCACAGAAATGAAGACTATTCTATTTGGTTATTAATAGGTTATATTAAAACATGGGAACATGTGATAAAGGCAACCTTTCTATAGTCTTCTGTAACTAATGTGTTATACTGGCCAACTTTTTGAGTGACTGTGCCCTGCTAACTTCCCTTTTCAAAGTACATGGGGTGCCTGGGTGGTTCAGTGAGTTAAACCGCTGCCTTCAGCTTAGGTTAGGATCCCAGGGTCCTGGGATTGAAGCCTGCGTAGGATTCTCTGCTCAGCAGGGAGCCTGCTTCTTCCTCTCTGCCTGCCTCTCTGCCTGCTTGTGATCTGTCAAATAAATAAATAAAATCTTAAAAAAAAAGTACATGGATTTTATTATTAAAACTATGGCTGCAATTTTAAATACAGAACACAACCTACAACAGAAACTCTATCTGCAGCTGTACAATTTAAAATGTCATTTTAACTTTTGATATGAGTTTGTAAAGATTATAAATGCTATGCACCACGGTTCTTGTCTCATTGCTCATTATCTTGGTTTTGCACTATAAAACTTGGGGTCTGTACAATTCCAGCTAAGTGTTACTGCACCCTACAATGCATAGCCCAACATCTCACTTTTATAAATAAAATTCCATTTAACCACAGGAAGGAAAAATCCTGATCCATTTGGGTTGGAAACCCATGAGGAGAAATGATCTTGCTTCTTTTGTCTTTCTCTTGATGTGTTATTGGCAATTACAACCAGTTTATCTTTTAAAAAACTTTTGTTTTTCAAAACTTATGAAGTTACTGTAAAATTCAAGGAACAAAAACATTTAAAGAATGAAATTCTTCCTTTCTAGGGATAACCATTGTTAATCATTTGGTATACAAGCCTTCTGGGAACATATGAATATGTAAGTACATATAGCCTTAAAAAAATCCATTTGGGTTCTACTACTCAGATTTTTCTGCAACTTATTTCTTTACATTCCATAATACAGCATAACAGGGCGAAGGGGTATCATCTGAATGAGAACTTCTGATATCTATTTTGAAAAAGTCCCCTCAGAGAAGTTGTACTAGTTTATAAATCCCAGCAGCAGCCCATCAAATTGCCTGTTTCTTCACATGAGCATTCTTCTCAATGGATACTCCATAATATAACTAAGCCATCACTAGTTTTAATATCCTGCTTTTGATAGGTAGTCTTCAACTGTTTTCCATTTCAATGTATCACATATTCACACACATGTATTATCTGCCCTTGGGA
Source organism: Spilogale gracilis (assembly GCA_004023965.1). Classification (NCBI taxonomy): domain Eukaryota; kingdom Metazoa; phylum Chordata; class Mammalia; order Carnivora; family Mephitidae; genus Spilogale; species Spilogale gracilis. Next base: position 46,827 of record PITA01014206.1, on the reverse strand, counting down.
ATTTGTACAAAGATTTCCAAATGATAGTCATCTGGCCAAAGAATATGCACATTTTAAATGTCCATAGGCAAAGTGAAATGCTCCTCTAAAAAATGTACCAATTTGTACTTCTAGTAGCATATGAGTATATATCCTCTATATCTTGCCAATATTAGTATCATTGCTTCTTATATTTGCCAACTGGGTAGCTTAAAAATCTTATTCTCCTGATTATAAGAGCAGCTATTACTTTAAAACAAGTTTTTTAAAAGATTTTATTTATTTGAGAGAAGAAAGTGTGTGTGTGTGTGGGTGGGGGGGGGGGTCGGGGGGAAGAGGAAGAGGAAGAGGAAGAGGAAGAGGAAGAGGAAGAGGGAAAGAACGCCACACAGACTCCAGGCTGAGCTCAGAGCCCTGATGTGGGGCTTGATCTCAGGATCAGGAGAGTATGGCCTGAGCGGAAACCAAGAGTGAGATGCTTAACCAACTGAGCCACCTAGGAGTCCCTGAGTATAATTTTTATATTTATCAGCTATTTGTATTTCTCCTGGGAATTGACACTTAAATATATTTTTTAAATTACTGATTTTTAGGACATTTCTGATTGTTAGGGGTATTAACACTTTACCTGTTTTCTTATATCATTATTGTAAAGTAGGGACAAAGATAATATATTAATTCAAATGGCTGTTACAAGGAGTAAATGAGAAAGTACATGATAAAGAGTTCAGTAAAGTGCCTGAAACATAGCACAGCATACATTCAATATCTGCTGTTGTTACTGTTATTATATGTGATGTTATTATTGATATATTGCAAACATTTTGCCCCAGCCTTTTGTTTTAAAAATTTATAGGTTCTTCAAAAAAATTTATGGTGTCCTTCACTGAAAATGTATAATATTACATAGTCATTTATGTCAATATTTTTCTTCATGGCACTGTAAGAAATGTTAAAGTGAGTCCATCATGCAGATGGAAAATGAAACCAGATGAATACTACCTTTACAAAAAGGAATGAAGATCAGTGAAATGTTAAATATGTGGGAAAATAAAAAATATATTTTATTATTGAAGTCTCTTTAAAGATAACTGATAATTAACCACAGCATGATACAAATGACATAAGGAGATATAAATGTGTGAAATGGCAGCACCGGGGCCAGGAGGGGAGAAATGAAAATATGCTATTGTGCAGTTCTTCAACTGCAAGTGAAGTGGCATGATATTGTTTGAAGACAGACTGAGATAAGTTAAAGATGTATCCATTAAATGACAAGATTTATAGTTAATAATTTAACAAAAAAGACAAGGTGGAATCATAAAAAGTGCTCATCTAATACATATAAAGGTAGGAAGTGGAAAATGCAACACTGCTGGTGGGAGTGTAAATTGGTACAGCCACTGTAGCAAGCAGTATGGAGGCTGCTCAGAAAAATTAAACGCAGAACTATCATATGATACAGCAATCCCACTTTTTGGGTATATATTGAAAGGAACTAAAATCAGAATCACAAAGAGGTATTTGAAATCCAACATGGGATCACTACAGTAACATTTACAACAGCCAAAATATGGAAACAATCTAAATGTCTATCAGTTGATGAATGGGTAGAGAAAATGTGGCAAGCACATGTCTAAGTGTGTGTATGTGTATGCTGGAATATTATTCAGCACCAAAAAGAGACATCTGAAACAACATGGATGAACCTGGAGTACATTATGCTAAGTGACATAAATAAAAAGACAAATACTATATGATCTTATATGTAGAATCTAAAAACACTGAACTTAGAGAGTAGCATGGTGGTTGCCAGGGGTGGTATTTTCAGTTATAAGATAATTAAATTCAGGGGATCTAGTGTACAGCATGGTGACTACAGTTAACAATATTGCACCATACACTGGAAGTTGTTATGAGAATAAAGCTTTAATGTTCTCACTATATAACAACATGAATAAGAAAATGGTAATTACATGAGATGAAGGATGTTAACTAACCTTCATGCAGTAAACATTTTGCAATACAGATGCATGATGATATGCTTATCATCACACTGAACACCTTAAAATTTAAACAATGTTATATGTAAGTTATATCTCCTAAGGCTGAAAAAAAGAAATTAGTAACAACAACATTCAAAAAAACCTCCAAATCACTGGATACTAAATAAAACACTACTACTAAAAATCTATATGGGTAAGCAAAAGAAGGAATCAAATTGGAAGTTACAAAGTACTTTGAACTTGATGAAAATGAAGAAAAAACACATCGAGCATTTGTATTATGTCACTAAAATAGTTTTTAGAGGTAAATTTATAGCACTGAGTACTTTACTAGAAAAGAAGAAAAGTCTCAAAACAATGACCTCGGTTTCTTTCCTAAGAAATTGGGAGTAGAAGAGCAAATGAAATGTGAAATAAGCAGAAGAAAGGAAATAATAGCAGAGAGGAAAACAATGACGCAGAAAACAAAAACAACAGAGAAAATCAATAAAACTGAAAAATGGTTCTTTGTGAGGAAAAATTTAAAACTATTAAATCTTCAATTGAAATGGGGGGAGACAGAAAGTACAGCTATGGTGAATGAAAGTGGTAACACCACTACAGAGTTTACTGGTATTAAGCGATAATAAAGGAATGTCACAAAAAAACTTTGTACCAATATAACTGACATGTTAGATGAAGTGAAAAAATTTCTTGGAACTCACAAGTTACCAAAGCATACTGAAGAGGAAATGGAAAAAGAAAGAAATTGAAATTGTAGTTTTTATATCTTCTAATAAAATCTGAAAAAAAATCCAGGCCCAGATGGCTTTACTTATGAATTCTACTAAATATTTAGAGAAGAATTAATACCAATTCTACACAAACTCCTCAGAAAATAAATGAGGAAGATATGCTTCCCAACTCATTCTCTGATACCACATTATGGAGGAAAATTAGACAGACATCACAAGAAAACTACAGACTAACATTCCTCATAAACACGGACAGAAATTTTAACAAAATTCTGGTAAATAGAATCTAACTGCATATTTAGATTTTGCTTTGCGTAGTACAATATCCACTGGAACTTGTGCACTTTGGAACCATGTCTCTGTTTCATGATTTGCCATAGAACCACGCACAGAGAGGACATGGTTCTGATATGGACATGTTTCAGTGACCCAAGTACCTTGCAAAGTGAAGACTGTGAGTACATAAAAAAGATAAAAAATTTGACCAACTAGGGTTTATTGCAGGAATGCAAAGTTGCTTTAATATCTTAAAATATATCAGTGTGATTCAGATTAATAAAAACAGGAAAACCATACAATCATCTCAATAAAGATAGAAAACTAATTTGACAAAATCCACTATCCACTTCAGATCTAAACTCTCAGCAAACTAGGAATAGAAGGAACCTTCTCAACATGATATAGCACATCTACAGAAAACCTACAACATCACACTAACAATGAAAGACTGAATGTTCTTCTAAGAGCCTTGTTTTTACAAAGCAAGGGTGTCTGCTTTTATCATTTCCATTCAACATTGCACTATATGTTCTAGCCACTGTGGTTCTATTGTACTATATGTTCTAGCCACTAAAAGTGGTTTTGGTTACTCCCAGTCAATTCCAGGAGGAGAGGATCCTACTTCTGACATAAATTAAAAGCTCAACTGTAGCCTAACAGTACATCACAATGTCTACATCATTCACTTCACTTCAACTTATCATGTAGGGATTTTGTATTTTACATTATCACAAGAAAATGAGTACAGCACAATAAAATGAGAGAGACCACATTCATATCACTTTTATTATAGTTTATTATAATCCTACTTTATTATTAGTTGTTACTGTTAATCTACTGTGTTTTATTTGGAAATTAAACATCATAGTTATGCATGTACAGGGAAAACAATATATATGGTTCAGTACCATCAGCAGTTTCAGGTATCCATCAGGAGTCTTGGCACATATTCCTCATGGATAAAGGGGAGAGGGATACTGCAATAACAATCCAAATCTTTGCAGACTTTAAACAAGTTTTTGTGTTTTTTTTTTTTTTTTGGCAAAATTTGAAAATACCTTAAAATTCATAGAGAATATCAAAGACCTAAAATACCCGAAATTAACTTTGAAAAGAATAAAGTTGGAAGACTTACACTATCTGAATTTACTACTCATTATATAAATAAACAACAGTCAAACCATTCTAGTATTACTGCAAAGATGAACATATTATTGGAACAGAATAGAGTGAAGAAATATACCCACTGAAGCACACATGGCCAACTGATTTTCATTGAAGTTTAAATAATAATTGAGTAGAAAAAGGAATTCTTTTGCATAAATGGTTCTCAAATAGTTTACAAAAACATAAACTTGGATCCATACCTTGTACCATATAGAACTATTAACTCAAAATAGATGATAGACCTAAATGTAAAATGTAGGATTTCTAAGAAAAAAAAATTTTTTTTTAAAGATTTTATTTATTTGACAGAGAGAAACACAGCCAGAGAGGGAACGCAAGCAAGGGGAGTGAGAGAGGGAGAAGCAGGCTTCCTGCTGAGCAGGGAGCCTGATGTGGGACTCGATCCCTGGTCTCCGGGATCATGACCTGAGCCGAAGGCAGTCACTTAACCAACTGAGCCACCCAGGTGCCTCGTTCTAAGGAAATTTCTAAGGGAGGGCATAACTCACTGTGACTGTAGTTAGGTAAAGATTTCTTAGATATGACATTGAAATCACAATCCATAAAAGAAAAATTGATAAATGGACTTTTTAAAAATTAAGCACTTCTTGGTTTTTGAAAGACACACTGTCCAGAGCACAGAGAGATAAGTCAGAGAAGAAAAACATATTTGCAAATAATAATAGTAAAGGATTTGTATATAAAGAACTTTCAAAACTCAACAAAGAAAAATATCCCCAATAAAATATGGGCAAAAGATTTGAACAGCTCCTTCATTAAATATCTATGAAAAGCAAATAATTACACAAAAAGGTGTCAAAAAATCGTCAGTTATTAGAGGAATTGAAATTAACACCACAAAGAGCTACACTACAAATATAATAACTGAAATTAAAAAGACTGACCATACCAATGTTGAAAAGGTGAACTGACTGTAACTGTTTGGCATTTTCTTAAAAAGTTAAACTTTCCCAAAGACCAGATATTCCATTCCTTGGTATCTGCCCAAGACAAATAAAAGCTCCTGTCTACACAACGACTTTTACAAATGATCATAGCAGATTTTTTGTAATAACCAGATCTGATAAAAACCTAATGTCAAGCAACATGTAAATGGATATAACAAGCAAACTCTGATATTATCTGTACAATGAGTACTCCTCAGCCAGACTAAGATACATGTAACATTATGGATGAATCTCAATATTAAATGTTGAGTGAAAGAGCCCAGACATAAAAAGCATAGAAACTCATGATATCATTGATATAAAATAGTAGAAAATGCAATCTAATTTACAGTGACAAAAGGAAAAGTGACGATTGCCTGTGGGATGAGGGAAGGGTGGAAGGGGTGGAAGGACTGGAAGGACAGATTACCAACGATTAAAAGCAAACGTTTGTGAGTTCTGCATATGCTCTTTACCTTGATTGTAGTGATATTTGCATAGGTGGTATATGTCAAAAGTTATCAACATACACACTTTAAAGATGTCCACTTTACTTTGTGTCAATTAAACCTCAATAAAGCTTTTAAAATAGATATTACTCCTTCATGAGAAAAACCCAAAACACAAGCAACAAAAGAAAAACTAAACTTGATTATACATCAAAATGAAAAACATTTGTGCTTCAAACGACACCATCAACCATCAAGAAAGTAAAAAGATGACTCAGAATGAGAGAAAACTTGCAAATCATATATCTGACAAGGGACTTGTATGTAAAATATATAAAGAATTCTTGTACCTCAACAATACAAAAGCCTATAGCTCAATTTTAAATGTGGGCAAAGGATCTAAATGAGCGATTATTTAAGATACACACAGGATGGCCAATAAACACATGAAAACAAGCTCAAAATTATTAGCCCTCAGGAAACTGCAAAACACAATGAGTCATTGGCTACAATAAAAAGGACAAATGATGGATGGATGTGGAAAGGATGTGGAAAACCAGAACACTCATATACAGCTGGTGGGAAAGAAAAAAGGTACTTCGGAAAACAGGTAGTTCCTTAGAGGGTTACACAAAGCATTCCATTCCTAAGTATATTCCACTCCTAGGTATATCTCAGAGAAATGAAAACACATCTCTACAAAAACTTGTATATGAATGTTTATAGTAGTATTATTCATAATAGCCCCAAAGTGGAAATAATGCATATAACATGTTCATTCATATGATGAATGAATAAAATGTGGTATATCCATACAATGGAATTTATTCAAAGACAGAAAGAAATGAGGCACCTGGCACAAACTATCAAATGGATGAACCCTGATAACATCATGCTAAGTCAAACAAGCCAGTCATAGAATATCATGTATCCTTTGATTGTACCATGAATTGTCCAGTATAGGCAAGACTAGAGAGACAGACTGGTGGTTTCCTAGAGTTGGTGAGATGTTAGACTGATGACTAAGATAAGTGGGATTTCTTTTCAGGATAACGAAAAATGTTCTAATATTGATTGTGGTAAAGGATGCACAACTCTGAACATACTAAAAGCCACTGAATAGCACACAGTGAATGGGTGAATTGTATGGTGTGTAAATTCTATCTTAATAAAGCTGTTAATAAAAAAATAGAACTGCAGAAAATTTGAACCTACTAAAAACACCCATGGGAATTCTTTAAAAGATATGTAAAATTCATATGTCAAACGCCTCTTCTCTGGATAGGCTGGTATTTATACATCTTGTATGCAGCCCTTTTTTTTTTTTTTTTAAAGATTTTATTTATTTGACAGAGAGAAACACAGCCAGAGAGGGAACACAAGCAGGGGGAGTGAGAGAGGGAGAAGCAGGCTTCCCGCCGAGCAGGGAGCCCGATGTGGGACTCCATCCTGGGTCTCCGGGATCATGACCTGAGCCGAAGGCAGTCGCTTAACCAACTGAGCCATCCAGGTGCCCCAGAGGGAGAAGCAGGCTTCCCGCCAAGCAGGAAGCCCGATGTGGGGCTCCATCCCGGGTCTCCAGGATCATGACCTGAGCCGAAAGCAGTCGCTTAACCAACTGAGCCACCCAGGCGCCACTCATGCAGTCTTTTGAGGCTGGTTTTAATTTCTCTTTCAAGTCTATAAAATTGGTGTTGTTTCTTGGTACATTACCACTTGACAAAGCTAGGTTTATTCTAGGTTGTTAATATGCTGTGTGTGTCTGTCTTATTTCTCATTAAGAAAGGTAGCTGATGGATCATTTAACTTGAAGTTTGATTTTCTCCCTGGCTGCTCTTAGAGCCTGTGTGTCCACTTTAGTCATTTCTATCTCCAGTGAGTTCTGCTCTTCTAGATTGTTCTTAACTCTCTTCCTCTTAATTCCCAATTTCATTATCAGCTTTGGCTCATATGGAAGGAAAAGAGCTTCATTTTGAGGCTATGTCTATCTTTCTGCATAAACCTTAAGGCAGCTCTACACACATAAGAAAAATGAAGAAGAAAACCAAATATATCTGTTAGGAATCCTCTAAAAATAAAACAATTTATTTTTAAATTGCAGCTCTGAAACCATGCTGCCAGCTATTGGTAAATGCAGAATCCTCAGCTGAGCCAATATAAAAAAGTAAAACTTCCACTTTGAAATACTAAAAATTATTGAGGTTTTTGAGGTATAGACTGACAACTGGAGATATTCAAAAGAGGTGATAAATTTGATATCCAGAATAAAGTTCACTTGAGCTCTGGGTAAAAGCAGTACATTTATTTGCCAACAGCATCTAGGTTATAAGATTCAATGGGTAAATAGTAAATGTTTCTTGAATCAAAGGAGGAAGCAAGCATGTTTTGTAAAGCTAGGCTGAGTGAAAGACAAAACTTAACAGGATGTAAGACTGACTGCTGAAAGTTACTGTTAAATAAATGGTTAGAAAGGATTTTGTCATGTTTTAATATGTCTTTATTCAAAGATGTCCTGTATATTGGCCAATTTGGTAGCCACTACATCTTGTTTCTAGGTATTATGATATTTGTGTTTTTTATTATGAAAAAATGAAATATAATGGTCATTTTATTTGTTAGTTGGGCAATGGTATGAACAGGATATTCAGACTTCAAAAGTGAGAAATTCACGGACATATCACAACTTATAAAGTACACATGCAAAAGGAACAAAGATTGGTTAGGAAATTATATCAGTTCTGGTTTAGTTGTTAACATTGTAGGATGCAGATGAGTTGGATAAGGGGAAAGGGAGAGGGAAAATGAGGAAAGAGATGGGGAAATGAAGGACGACTTCCACATTTTTGATTTGAGTAACTGAGTGAGCCAACATCTCAGATAAACAGTACACTAAGAACAGGCTTAGGGGAGAGAAGATACTTTCAGGTTTGGGGTGCCATAGGTAGAGCACTCAGGTAATGAATCTTTATTGTTATTCCTAAATATTTATTTGTCTAATTACATCCTAGATTTTGGACTTCGGAGAAAGTTTCTGTTTGAGGAAAGTCTTTCTTTTTTCCCCCTGCAATACCCACACCCCCCAAATCCCCCATCAAAAAAGAAAAGAACATTCAAATTGTGCACCATCATGTGTCTACAAAGAGCCCCACACTGTGAATCAGAGGTCACAGCTCTGATCCCAGTTCTGCCCTACATGGGGGCTATGATCATGGGCAAGTCGCTTTGTTTCCTGGAAATCATTTTCCCCATTCCGAAACATAAAGATTTCACTTCCCTCTCTGGTGTGTGAGGATTCAGTTCAATGTCAACAGTGCTAGGCAACCATTAACTGGATGCCCATAGGAAAGAAGCATGCTGCTAAGCAGGGCTTGCAAGAGCCAGTTCTAAAGCCAGGAGCTTGTTTTAAAAATTATCCCTGACTCTTCTGCTGTGTGATATTGCATAAATTATTACACTTCTCTGGGCCTCATATTGCACATATGTAAGAATGCTAAAGTCAGAATTGCTGTGGAACTCAACTGAGATGAGGGGGGCCTAAAACACCTGAGCTTGTGGCTGGTATGTTACTTGCCTAGAAGGGGAAGTTTATTGATTAGAAGCTGAAGATCCATGGGCACTAATATACGTAAATATAAAGTTGAGATAAAGGTTTTTAAAAGTCCTAAGCTTAAAAATGGCAATTAAAATAGCAAAAGTAGACAATGAACATGAATCAAACAAAGGGCTGGGAATGGAATCCTTGATGAAGGGGTCTTAGAACAAGATGAAGAGTAGTTCTCAGAAAAGAAACCTCAGAAGAGAGTTCTCAATCATCAACAACCAAATGTAGGCAAGAATCTGGTGACCTAAAGACTATGAAGTGTCCACTGGATTTGTTAATTAGAAGTCACTGGGGCTAAATGAAAGTTTAGAGGAGTGGAGTAGGCTAGAATGACAGGTTAAGGATGAATTTTTTTTTTCTAAGTTTGAAGGGACACCTATTTAAATAAAGAATGGGGGAAAAGAGGGTGGAATCAAAAGATTCTGAAGGCAAAGGAGAGAGGATACTTGTGCACCAGAGGATACAGGCGGAATTGAAATGGAGAGGGTTTCACACAGTGACAGAGAAATCAATGCGGAAACCATGACAGTAATTCAGGGTAAGGAGAAAATGACTTGATCTAGGGAGGTAGCAGTGATGATGAAAAGAAAGGAAATGTGAAATTGTATTGTGGAAAGAGGACTGTACCTGCTTGGTGAAGGACAAAGGTAATTTAACTTCTCTAGGCTAAAATGATTGGGCCATGATAATATATTTGCAGTAAACAGGGAATTATTAGAAAGGGTTGGATGTAAAAAAAAAGGGGAGGTATGATTATGGTTGGATATTTACATGACAGAGAAGATATGTGTGAAATACTGATCTGACAGTTATTCACTTAGAAGTTAAGATGACTTGTGCTATAAATCTGAGTGAAATAGCCCAGGAGAGAAATGTAGGAAGTATCAACAGTTGAAGAATCTACCTTGTGGAATGTCCTCAAGGGCAGATGAAAGAGTAAGACAAAAAACAAAACCAACAACTCAGTGATGGAGAGAAACTTGTCATTTGACATTAGAAATGATTTTTTTGAATATGTGAACTTAAGCTAAATATGACATCTCATGTGATTTTTTTGAGTTATGCTATAAGACAGTGCAAGCATTCAATAACTGAAGGTTGGTTATATTAACCTAATGGAATGTTTTACAATTATTAAAATAATAAAAGTAATAATTATTGACATAAAATTGTTCATAATATGTAAAGTGAGAAAAATCATGTCACAACAGTATTAATGATATGATGTTGTTTTATAATACAAATAAAATGTCATACACATATTCTTACACACATTTGTGAGCACACAGAGGTATAGAGTAGGTTTTGGAAGGATGTATACACAAGATTAATGGTGGCTGTCTCTTGGTAAGCAGGGTTTTAGGTATGTTTTATTTCTTTTGATATGAATCTATATTTCTGTAGTAAACAGAAAACAGTGTTTTCCTATAGTAACCAGTTACTCTCTCACATCACCTATTTTAACTCATTTTATAGACTTAGAACTACCTTACATTTTTCCTGTTTTTTTGGTTTGCTTGTTTATGCCTACCTTTCCCAAATTTCTCTTATTCACACTATATTGTTAGCTTCCAAAGTCTGCTTCAATACAACAGGCACTCAATAAACATTTAAATAAAAGTTAATAGGTAACGCTTTTGTAATGAAAATAAACAATAAAAGATTATCTTATTGTTAAATGCTGTTTCTCCTAAGTTCCTCTATTTTAGAAATGACCAAATAAGTTAGAAGCAAAGGAAAATGGCAGAGATATAGTCTGCTTGATAGGGACTTTATCCTCAATAACACTCTGAATCTGAGGACCAACACTTCTCTGCACTGCCTAGTGAGATGCCTCACAAGGGCCAGAGCAGCCTGGACTGTTGTACAATGTGACAAGTTGATAGGGCTCATTTTTATAAAAGAATAATCTCAGAATACACACAAATCTTACGCCTTCCAGGTAAGCTCCTTGTGATGCTTTATACTTATTTCAGTGTCACTGCTTACAGTGCTTTTGTGATTCCTCTTTTGGGATGGTTTCAGAAACTGCTGAGTCTTCTGTCATCCTCACTGATGGTAAATCTTCAATGTGAGCAGTAAATGTAAATTTAAGTGTTATAGCTAAGGTCAGTAAATAGGTTGGTTAGTATATGTGTACAAAATCAAAGTATATATGAAGTAGTGAGACTTTCTGACTCTTTTTTTTTTCTGACTCTTTAATGAACTTACTTTTATTGATTATAATTCATACACCATAAAGTTCACAAATTTAAAGTGTTTAATTTAGCAGTTTTTGGTATATTCACAAGGTTACACAACCAATGTCACTATCAAATTCCAGATTATTTTCACCACCCTCATATGAAATCCATGTGCATTAGCCATCACTCCCCATATAGGCAATTCTTATAGAAGAATTTCTGAAGTGTTTTAAACATTATTAAATAAATGTCTATTCTACTAAGGTGGCTTTGCTGGACAACTGATTCATCTGGCTCTCTTATTTTTAGATAAATACCAGTCATATACATTTATATTTGGGGATACCAATGAAATTCAATTAAGGAAAACAAATTGTTCTATCACCAGCCATATTTTCATTTTACACCATGTTTCTAAAACCAACTTGTATGAAATATCCACTAGTTCATGAAAAATAAGAAATCCAATGTACTTGATTACCTGTGAGACAAAAGAACTAACCACATTTAAATTCAATTTATCTTCTTGGGAAAGCTTAATAACATGCTGAGTTAAGATAATTATGTATCTTTAAAAAAGGCATTGTCCCATCAATGAAAATGCATTAAAATAAGATTAAACCAGGAATGTATACATAATCACCTATTAAACCCTTTATTAAGCAGAGGACAAAACATTTAGATAATTAACTAAAACTCTGAAAGAAAAGGAAATGTAATACAATTAGTGCTTCTATAAAACTGAAAACTTTTTCGTAGTCGGGTCTTTCTTGGCCTTGAGTGACCCTAAGTGACAAGATTTAAACTCATCATCCTATATTACTTTTTACCATTATTCAAAAGTAAGATAAAATTCACTGTTCTTGGGATAACAATGGCTTTAAAAGTGCGAAGTAATGGCATACCTATGATAATGAAAATTTATAGAAAATATCACTAAATAAACTATGACTCCCATATTAGGATACTCATGCTAACAAATAATAAATTGTTGAAGATGTAGAATCTGAAACTAATGTGAGAAAGACCATGAGTTCGCTGTCTGTTCTATGGGACAAAACCTGAGGAAGTGTGTTCAAATACCTAGTTATGATGCTGAAGGAGCCTGAATTCCGTCATTCCATGATTTCTCCTTTGCTCTTTAGAACTCTATTTCAAACTTTATAGCATATGTAAAACTGATAATTATGTACCATTCTCATTTTGGTGATCTACTTGGTTTCTGATGTTCATTTATCAGAAGGGAGGGAAGGAGTTTCTAAGACCTCTGAATATTTTAAAAAGCATTTAAAAAGCTTTATTAACATGGATTTTATATACCAGATTTCTATTATTTTAGTAGTTTCCCTTACTTGGATTCATGATTCTAAAATTTTTTGATAAATTTCCCACATGTACCTGTGCATGTATCAATACGTTATTATCCTCTGTTTAGTTGACAATACTTGTCCACTTCCTGAAAGGACTAAGACTGAATAATGTATGAGAATCCCAGGCCTCTCCTTTGCTATTTTAACAAAGGAGCTAATGGTTGTTTTCTTTAACCTATGGTTGGAATAATTAAATAGCATGGTCTTTTTATGTGACATCGAAAGGGAAAAAAAAATTTCTTCAACTTAGCTGTTTTTGTATTATAAACGGCATCATTTTTGAAATGCCAATCATGAGCCTAAATCAAAATGCGAGCAAGTAAATATACTATAATAGGTATTTATAAAATATGGTACATTTTATATGATGGAGTTGTAACTTACACAAGCATAGGTGTTCAAATCAGTAAAGTGAAAATCATGTACATATTGGAGTTGATCCATATACATTTAATGTTCTGAATTCTACTATATGTGTAATGCTTGGCAGACTGAGGGAATAAAATATAATCTGTTGTTCAATAATTCCAGAAATATAGTAAAAAGGCTAGAGAAATTTATTTTCATATGTACTTTCTATCTCATTTTACAGTATAGGTGTAGGGAGGATTACACAAATCCACATATAAATATACAAATACATAAATATTTATAGGGGATTTAATGAATTTTTAGAAGTAATTTTGCCATTTTTAGACTGATTTCAAAGCCTAAATACTGATTCTGCCATATACCAAAATGCAAATAGTGATCATCTGTGGACAATGTGATTATAGGTGGTTTTATTTTTTTTATCGTACTTACTAAATTTCTGTAATTTGAAGAATAAAATAAAAATACTATGCTATCTTTACAATTATTTTTTTAATCTGTTACAGAAATCATGCCAGTTTGTTACATATTAAAAAATAAACTACTCTTTTGAATAAAAACCTATGGTCATGAACAAATACATGGTGTCATCATGACTATTCAACACTGTAATGAAAGTCTTGGCCAATGCAATAAAACCAGAAAGAAATAAGAGTTATAACAATTCTGTGGCAAGAGAACTAACTGCCCTTATTTTCAAATGAAAGGTCCATATACATGGGAAATCCAAAAGAATATATGAACTATTAGAATAAAGGAATAAAGAAAGATTGGTGAATAATTAGATCCATGGGGGCACCTGGGTGGCTCAGTCCTTGAGCATCTGCCTTTGGCTCGGGTCATGATCCCGGAGTCCCAGGATTGAGCCCTGCATTGGGCTCCCTGCTTGGCAGGAAGCCTGCTTCTCCCTCTCTCATTCCCCCTGCTTGTGTTCCCTCCCTGAGCTGTGTTTCTCTCTGTCAAATAAATAAATAAAATCTAATAAAAAAAAATCTATGTACCAAAATCAACAATCTTCTCCCATATCAGTAATAATCATTAGAAAATTAAGAAAAATTTCATTCACAGTAACAACAAAATATTAAGATATCAATGGGCAATTTAATGAAATATGTGTGGTAATTTCATGGAGGTAATTTCAAAACATTACTATAGAATATTTTAAGAAAATATGAGTAAGTTTTATGAACTGAAAGATTTGAAATCACAAATATGCTAACTCCTCATAAATCAATCAGTAAATACAATGTAACCAAATCAAAGGCCCAACATAAGCCCTTTTTTGTCAAATAAGAAAAATGAATTTTAAAATTTATTTGGGGTAAACAAAGGGACAATAATAATCAAGGTAACACTTTTTAAAAAATGTTTTAAAAAATTTGTTAGAGAGAGAGAAAGAACACAAGAAGGGTGGGGGTGAGAGGCACAGAGAAAAGCAGACTCCCTGCTGAACAAGAAACCTGATGTGGGACTTGATTCCAGGGCCCTGGGATCATGACCAGAGCTGAAGGCAGATGCTTAACCAACTGAGCCACCCAGGCATCCCAATCAAGGTAATTCTGAAGGAAAAAACTACACAGGAAGATTTTCTCTATCACATATCAAAACTCATTTTATATTTTTAAAAATATTTTATTTATTTATTTTAGAGAGAGGGCATGTACAAGTGGGGGAAGAGGCCAAGGAAGAGGAGGAGAGAATCTCAAGCAGACTCCCTGTTGAGTGTGGAGCCTGACATAGGTCGTGATCCCTCAACCCTGAGACTATGACCTGAGCTGAACCCAAAAGTTGGACACGTAACAAATGGAGCTACTCAGACGCCCCTTAAAACTTATTTTAGAACTACAATAACTGACACAATGTGGAATCCACATAGAGACTGAAAAACAAGCTAGGACATCAGAAGAGAAGGCAAAGAAACAGAACCATATACACAGAAAAACTTGATATACAACAAAAGTGTCATTAAATTCAGTGAGGTAAAAGAGACTGCTCAATAATTATGGGGACAATTAGTTATCCAAGAGAAGAATATAATGAGATCCCTCTAATGCACACAATACACAAAAATACTTTTGGTGTATTAAAAGCCTATGTGTGGGGCACCTGGGTGGCTCATTTGGTTAAGTGTCTGCCTTCGGGTCAGGTCATGATCCCACAGTCCTGGGATTGCGTCCTGCATTGGGCTCCCTGCTCCATGGGGAGCCTGCTTCTCCCTCTGCCTCTGCCTCCCTCTCTCTGTCACTCATGAATAAATAAAATCTTAAAAAAAAAGCCCATGTGTGAAAATGAAATAAGTACTATGATAAAGTACAGGAAAATACCTTTATGGCCAGAGGATATACTAATATTACTGAATAAGATCAGGTAAGCTTAGACTGCATATAAAGTAACCTATATTTATTCTACATAGAAATTTCTAATATTAAACTGGATATAATTACCCCATTCCCTATAAATTTTTGCCACGTAAGAAGAGTCCACTGAGTGCCAGTGGTTGTCATTAACATCGTGGTAGCTTACACACGATAACATAGGAATCAACATCACATGAAATACTCACTGACAGCACAGCCATGTATAGTCTATGATAAGAGGATAACTTAAGAAATGATAAGTACTTATGAAAACCCTAAAATTTTATTCCAGGTTAAACCTTCACAAAATCTTAGGAACCAGGCTACATACATTCTGAATCTCACTGTTTTCTTACTGTTCAGTTTTCTCCTGGTCTGTGCCTTAAAAAAATTTTCCTTAACCTTATCTTTTGTAGAAGCAAAAGTTTTGAATTTTGATAAAGATCAACTTATCAGTTTTGTTCTTTTATTGAGTGTTTTATGTCATGTCTAAGAGCTCTTCATTTAACCCTAGGTCACAAAAATTTTTTCTGCTCTCTTCTGAAAGTTTTGTACTTTCACATTTTACACTTAAATTTAGGACCTCTTTAATTTTTATGTAATGTGTGAAGTTTTAGGTCAAGGTAACTTTGCATTTTTGCCTACGGATGTTCAATTGTTCCAATACCATTTGTTGAAAAGACTATTATTTCAACACTAAAATGCTATTTTTTTCAAAAATCAGTTAGTCGTTGTTGTCTGACTTTATTATCTGTTTTGTTGATCTATGTGATCTACTGCTTAGCCAATACTACTGTTACTATATAGTAAAATCGTCTCCTCAGGTCATGTGATTCTAATAATTTTATTCTTTTTCAAAACCGATTTAGCTTTTCTAGTTTTTTTGTTTTTCCTCATAAACTATAGAATCAGTTCGTCTAAAAAATCCTATTGAGTTTTGATAGGAATGGTATTCAATCTTTGGGGAGATGGGGAACAACAGTATCCCTGCTGTGTTAAGTTTTCCAAATTCATGTCTCCTAATTCAGTCTTCTTTATCTCTTTCATCAGTACTTTGGAGTTACCTGCATATGGACTTTAAAACTTTTCACACATAAGTGTCTCATTTTTCTACTTTAAATTGCATTGTGTTGTTCATTTGATATACTGCTGGGATAGTGTGGTATAATAGAAAATAAATATATTTGGTCTTTGTCTTGTCCTTGGCACATAACTCCTAAAACCCTTGGAATTTTGTGTGATAGGAGCATCTTTTGATACTCCAAAAAAAAAAAAACCCAAACAAAAAAAAAACCCAAAACAAAATAAACCCCTTTCAACCATAGGAGTTTAAGTGACTCTTGGTGGGACCTCCACTAGCTTCTGGATGGGACCTGGATGCCAGAAAGAACAAGACTTGGAACCTCCTGGGATGGGAGGGACAGAAACTAGATTGCCAATGGTCAGTGATTTAATCAATTATGCCTAAACAAGGAAACCTCCATAAAACCCCTAAACAGGAGGGTTTGGGGGACTTCCAAGTTGGAGGACACAACTGTGTACCTTTAGGGTGACTCATCTCAACTCCATGGGGGCAGTCTCCTATGCTTAAGACCCTTTTTGACTTTGGTTTACATACCTCTTCAACTGGCTATTCATTTGGATGTGTAATAAACTAATAGTAAGTTTAACATTTTCATGAATTCTGTGAGTGGTTCTAACAAATTACCAATCCTGAAAGTCATGGGTGTTGTAGGACTCCCCAGATTTTTAGCCACGTCAGACAAAAGTGCCTAGAGATTGGGACTTACAAGCTGGCATCTGAAGTGAGGGCATTCTTGTGAGACTGAACCCTTAAGCCTGTAGAGTCTGACACCAACACCTGGCAGTTAGTGTCAGAATAGGATTGAATTTTCGGGGACATTCAATCGGTACTGGAGAATCAGAGATTTAATCTGCTAATATGCTGCTTGGAAATTTTGCATTTCTGTTCATGAAGGATGTTAATCTGTAGTTTAATTTGGATTCTGTGATTTGGTATCAAGGTAATGTAGGTCTCTTAAAATGAATTGACTCTGTCAGTGAAACCATCTTGATCTGGAAATTTCTTTTCCAGAAGGCTTCTACCAAAAAAAGGATTTTAAAAATAGTTATACAATGGTTTATAACATCTATTTCACTTCGGGTGAGTTTTAGTAGTTTGCAGTTTTCAAAGAATTGATCCACTATGTTAAAGGTCAATTTGTGCATGTAGACATTGCTCACAGTAGTCCCTTATTATCCTTTAAGTCTGCAAGGTCTGTAGTGAGAGCCTCTTTTTCATTTGTTATTTGGTACATTCTATCTCTTCTTCTTTTTTTTAATCAGTTTTGCTTGGAGTTACTGATCTTTTGAAAGAACCAGCTTTTGATTTGGCAATGTCTACTGTTTTCTGTTTTAAATTTTCTTGAATTCTTCTTTTATCTGTATTATTTCCTTCTTTCTGACTGCTTTAAGATCATTTTGGTTTCTTTTTCTAGATTACTGACTTAACACAGCTCTTTTTTCTAATGTATTTAGTGCCACAAATTTTCTCAAAAGAACTGCTTTATTTGTATCCCACAGATTTTGATAATTTGTACTTTCATTTTCATTTAGTTCACTATATTTAAAAATTTTCCTTCAGACTTCCTCTGTGAGTAACATATTATTTATAAGTGTGCTGTTTAATTTCCAAGTGTTTACAGGCTTTCCTGTTATCTTTAACTCACTTTTAGTTTAATTCCATCATGGTCATACAAGTATAGGTAAATTTGTATAGGTTTGTTTTATCTTGGCAAATGTTCCATGTGTTCGCATGAAAAAAATGTGCATTTTTCCGGTTTTGCAGGGAATCCTTGGTAAGTGGGAATTACATCTTAGTTAATAGCATTGTTTAATCTTTCATTTCTTGCTGACTTTGTGTTTAATGGATCTACTGATTAAGAGAGCAGTACTGAAGCCCCCCACTGTATTTCTGGATTTGCCTATTTCTCTCCTTAATCCTATCAGTTTTTGACTCATGTATCTGCAGTTTGTTGCTTTAAGTATACACATTTACGATTTCAGTTTCTTCTTGGTGAACTGATACTCTTATACTCTTGTAATGTCATTCTCTGTTCCTGGTAATTTTTTTGGTCTTAACTCTTAAAATAGCTACTCTACTTTTCATTTAATTATTGTTGGTATGGTAATCTTTTCCTATTCATTTACTCTTACCTTACTTATATCTTTATATTTGAAATGCATTTCTTGTAGATAGCATTTTATTTGCTCATGATTTCTTATCCATTCTGTCAGGCTCTTTTAATTAGTATGTTTTAACCATTCACATTTAATGTAAGTATTGGTAAGTTTTAACTTGGTTAATCCCTCTGTTGTCTCCACTGTTTTTCATTCTTATCCTCTTTTTTGCCTCCCAGTTGGTAATTTGAATATTTAAAAAATATTATATTTTATTTACTGTTTTGAGTATCTATACCTAGTTCTTTTTTTCCCCTTTTACTGGTTGCTGCAGTAAATTAATATACAACATACATCACTATGTACTAGCATCATTTTATCACTTCAACTGAAATCTGGAAAACTTTCCAGTTTGTGTATTTACCCTTCATGACAAGATTATCTTGAATGTTATCTCTTTATCCATTGAGAGCCCTTTTAGAAAATGTTACAGTAATTTGCCTTCAATCATCAAAGTTTAAATAATTCAAGAGGAAAAGAATAATCTATTTTGTTTACCTAGATATTTATCCTTTCTTTCCTCATTATTGATATTCCAGGTTCCCTTCTGTACTGAATTTCTTTTAATAATGATTTTACAGCAGGTTTGTTGACTACAAATTTTCAGGGTTTCTTCCATTGAGAATATATCTTCTATTGAGGATATATTTATTTAATTTTCATCCCTGATCAATATTTTTGCTAGGCATAGAATTCAGGGCTTATAATTCTTCTCCTTCAGCCCTTGAAAAATGTTAATTCCCCTGGTCTCCATGGTCGTTGATAGAAATATGCAGTCACTTGGATTGCTGCTTTCTTTCTTTCTTTTTTTTTTTTTAAGATTTTATTTATTTCTTTGGCAGAGAAACACAGCGAGAGAGGGAACACAAGCAGAGGGACTGAGAGAGGGAGAAGCAGTATTCTCGCCGAGCAGGGAGCCCGATGTGGGCCTTGATCCCAGGCTCCAGGATCATGACCTGAGCCGTAAAGGCAGTCGCTTAACCAACTGAGCCACCTAGGTGCCCCGGATTACTGCTTTCTTAAAGGCAATGCTTTCTTTTTCTTTGATCACTTTTATGATTTTTTTTTCATCTTTGTTTTCATAGATTTGCTTATGATGTGTGATTTCTTCTTCTCCTTTTTTTTTCCTTCTTTTTTAGAGAGGGAGAGAGAAAGGGAGGGCAAGGGCAGCGGGAGAGGAAGAGAGAGAATCTTAGGCAGGCTCTGCACTTGGACCTGGGGTTCAGTCTCACAACTCTGCGATCATGACCTGAGCCGGGACTGAGTTGGACACTTAACTGACTGAACCACCTTGGCACCCCTGGATTTCTTCTGAATCTGTGTGAGGTTTGCTCATTCTTCTATCTGTAGTTTTATGTCTTACACTAAATTTGGGATGTTTTCTGCCATTATTTCTTCAAATTTTTTTCAGCCCTGCATTCTTTTATTTTGTTGAGTCTCCAATGACATGAATGCTAGATCTTTTATTACTGTACCATAAAATTCTAAGGCTCTGTTCATTTTATCCTCAATCTTTATACTCTCTGATATCATGCTGGATAATTTCAATTAATCTAAGATAAAGTTCAATGAGTCTCTCATCTGTGAATTTTTTTTTAAGATTTTGTTTACTTATCTGATAGAGAGAAACACAGCTAGAGAGAGAACACAAACAGGCAGAGCGAGAGTAGAAGCAGGCTTCCCGCTGAGCAGGAAGCCCAATGTGGGGCTTGATCCTGGGACTCTGGGATCATGACCTGAGCTGAAGGCAGACACTTAACAACTGAGCCACCCAGGCGCCCCATGATCTCTATTTTGTTATGAGGCACTCTGTGAGTTTTAAATTTTAGTTATTGTAATTTTCAGTTCTAAAATTTCCATTTTGGTATACTTTATTCTTATTTGTTCAGTATTTTTCTGTTTATTTCATTAGGGTTTGTAACTGCTGTTAGAGCATTCTTATGACAATTTAAACTCTTTGGATAATTCTATTATTGTGTTATCTTGTTGTTGGCACCTGACAATTGTTTTTCCTTATTTGAGTTCTGATTTTCCTTGTTCTTTGTAAGACTAACAACTGTGGACTGTATCTTTGACATTTTGTAAGACTCTAGTTTCTATTTTAAGCTTCTGTTTTAGAGGAGTCAATCAGAATGCAATTTCAAACTCACTTTTGTGGACTTCAGTTTGAAGTCCACAAGTGGCATAGGCCACTTAGGGGCATACTCACGAGTTCAAACAGATTTAATAATCTCTTTCTTCCAGCTTCCTCCTCCCCTCAATCTTCTCTGCACAGTCTTGTTAGTAGGTGGCAGGGCCTGGGCTCTTTGCTAACATTTGGTTACAGTAGGTGGAGATGGTCAATAGGATTCCATTCCATGGTTTGTAAGCCACAACAAGAGTCAGGATGGGATGCCACTTTATTATGGTCAATGGCCATTTGACCATTGGCTTTGCTTCAATCTTTTCACCAGGTGAGAAGGGGAAGAATGCTGCTTTTTCCTGTTAATGCATAGTTGGCATGTTCCACAAAGCGCCACTCCCCAGTTTTCTTGGCACCCCATGAGGAGGTAGTAGAGTCTGTCTGGTATTCATTTGGAGTACAGTAGGTGCCATGGACTGAATCCTGTTCCCCCAAAAATTAACAGGGTGAACCCCTAACTTGCAATGTGACTGTATTTAAAGTTACAACCTTTAGGATAACTAGGATTAAATGAGGTCATAAGAGTAGGGCTCTAGTCTGCTAGGAGATTGGTTTCCTTCTAAGGGCGCCTGGGTGGCTCAGTGGGTTAAAGCCTCTGCCTTCAGCTCAGGTCATGATCTCACGGTCCTGGGATCAACACCCATGTCAGGCTCTCTCCTCAGCGGGGAGCCTGCTTCCTCCTCTCTCTCTGCCTGCCTCTCTGTCTACTTGTGATCTCTCTCTCTGTCAAATAAATAAAAATCTTCAAAAAAAAAAAAAAAGAGGAAGAGAGAACCAGAGATAGAGGAAAGGCCATGTGAGAACATAGTGAGAAGATGACTGTCTATAGCAATAAAGAGAAGTCAACTTTGATGGCACACTGGTCTTGGACTTCTAGCCTCCAAAACTGGGAGAAGTAACAGTAGGTTTGGCCAAAAGGATTTCCACTGTAAAAGAGTTCTCCATATTCTCAATCCTTTGGCTTAAGAGTCTTGGGGCTTTTTGTTTTATCTTTGCCCAATGGCATTTCTGAGCTGCAAGCTACTCTACCAACTAGGTCAGGATATATGAGAAGCAACAAATAAAACCCCCGAATAACTAGGACAAAAATACAAAACAAAACAAAACAAAGAACAATACTAGGGGACTCATAACTGGGTTGTTCTTCTAGTCCTGAGGTCCCTAGTGAGTCCACTTTCTTTTCTCCACCCTTCAGAGTCTTATTATAATTGTTTTATGTATTTTTAGTTATAATCAGAAGGGATAATATACATTTTGATTATTCTATCGTTTTTGAAATTGGAAGCTCCCATTTACTTTTGCATCTACTCCAACTGGACTTTAATCCTTTGAAAACAATCTAGTCCAAGTTACCAAGAACTTTTCATTGCTAGATCTAATGGTGAATTCTCAGACTTTCAGTTTATCCAGACTCAGCAACATTTAACATAGCTGATTACTTGTTACTCCTTGAAACTCTTTCTTCTGTATGTCACACTATGATGGTTTTCCTCACTGGCCACACCTCCTCACGCTCATTTGCTAGTTACTTCTTGTTCCTAACTTATAAATGTTAGAGGGCCCTATAATTCAGTTATGAGACTGCTTCTCTGTCTATACCAATTATCTAAATTATCGCATTCAATCTTAAAAAGTTTTAATATTATATATAGATTGATCTCCCCTCCCACTTTTTTTTTTTTTAAACTTCAGCCTTATTTAATCCTTCCTGTGCTTCATGTTTACATATCTAACTATCTACAGAACAACTCTTCTGGGGTGGCTAATGAAAACAGATCTACATAATCCTTTCTCCAGGGCCCAAACTATTTCTCCCTTAGTGTTCCCCATCTCAGGAAATGGCACCATCCACACAGCTAGTCAGGGCAAAAACCATGGAGTCATCTTTGGCTCTTCTCATTCTCTTAGACTCTACATCTAATTCACAAGAAAAATGTTGGTTCTACTCCAAATATATTAGCAAAACTTATCACTTTCCCATACCTTCATTGCTATCAACTTAAGTCACCATTATCTCTTGCCTATAGTTAAGCCACAGCCTCCTAATTGGCCTCCAATATTCAAATCTTGCTCAGTCTCACCCCAAACCCATTCTTGAAACAGCAGCAAGAGTAATTAGAAGTGATTCTTTTAAAATTTAAATCCTGCATCTGTTTAAGTCTCTAAAGTGTTTCTATGATACTTCAAGTAAAATCCGAAGTCCGACTGTTGCCCATAAAGCTGTAAATCATTTGGCCCCTTGCTACTTCTCTAGCCACATTTCCTCCTATTTTCTGGATCATTCACTCCAGTCATACTCATTTTCCTGGAATATTCTAACATGATATTCAAGATCTTTTCCCTCTGGCCTGGAATGCTCTTTAAGTAGATAGTCTCATGGCTTCTTGCTCATTGAATTCAGGTTTCTGTTCAAAAGTCACTATCACAAAAAGACCTCACCTGATTTCTAGGTCTAAAATTACCTACCATCTCTTCGATGTCTACTTCCACTCTGTCACTAATTACCTTGCTTAATTTTGTTTTCCTTGGCATTTATTTTTTACATTTTATTATTTACATATATTTGTAATCTGTTCTTTCCATTATGTCAACTGTAGGAAATTAGGGACTCTATTCATTTCATGCTATTATTTTCCAAGTATAGAACAGGGCAAGGAACATGGTACACCCTCAATAAAATTTGTTCAATGTGTAAATTATTGATCAAGTTTTATGATGCAGTAGTTCTCATATGATTATCTCCTCATAATTTTAGCTTAATCTCAAATGTTATTACTTTGACAATTCCTTATTTGACAAATATGAGTTAAAGTAGACATTCTGGCCTCACCCCCAACCACTAGAATGTAAAATTCAGTGGGAAACAAGGGCTTTGTCTTTTCTTGTTCCTGCTCTAACACCTAAAAAAAAGAAATGCCCGGCACTATTTATTTTCTAGGTGAATGAAAACATGAACAAGTATATTTGCATAAGAGAAAAGATACCTTCACAATCTGAAATGACATAAAGATTAAAATAGAAGAGAAAGAAAAATATTATCAGTTTAGTTGACTAACATAATATTTTAGGAGTTTTGTTGATTTTATTTAATTTATTTTTGACAGAGAGAGACATAGCAAAAGAGGGAACACAGCAGGGAGAGTGGGAAAGGAAGAACAGGCTTCCAACATGCTTCTGGCTGAGCAGGAAGCTTGATGCAGGGCTCAATCTCGGGTCCCTGGGATCACAACCTGAGCTGAAGGCAGATGTTTAAGGTCTAAGCCACCCCAGCATCCCTATTTTAGGAGTTTCTGAGGTTATCGTGGTAAGGAAAGACAGAGTTTTTTTCCTCTCCTAGACAACATATATTATAATGCCTCCATTTTTGCAGATGCAGATAAACTCTCTTAATATTCTCCTGTATGTTGGGGAAAATATATTTTATCACTTTAACAATTTTAAGGTATACAGTTCAGTTGCATTATGCACACCCATACTGTTGTACAATCACTGCCACTACCCATCTCCAAAACTTTTTCATCTTCAAGAACTGAAACGATACGCATTAGACACTATTCCCTCCCTCCCTTTTCCCTTCAGCTCCTGGTACTCACCATTCTACTTTCTGTCTCTATGAATCTGACTACTCTAATATTTGTCCTTTTGTGACTGGTGTTTCACTTAGCATAATGTCTTCAGGGTTCATGCATATGTAACATGTGCAGAATTTCCTTCCTTTTTAAGGCTGATAATATTCCATTATCCACCACATTTTGTTATCCATTCATCTGTTGATGCTCACATGGGTTTCTTGGTTTCTTTCACTGTGGCTATTGTGTATAGTGCTGCTGTGAACGTGGCATACAAATATTTACTGGAGTCCAATTCTTTTGGATATATACCCAGAAGAACTGCTAGGTCATGTGGTAATTCTATTTTTAATTTTCTGAGAAACCACCATACTTTTTTCCATAGCAGCTGCAGCAATTTACATTCTCACCAGAAATGTGCAAGTGTTCCGGTTTTTCCACTTCTTCACCAAAATCTGTTCTTTTCTTATAAAATAACAGTCATCCTAACTTGTGTGAAATGATATGTTATGGTTTTGATTCACATTTCCTTAGTGTTTCATGATGTCAGGCATCTTTTCATGTGCTTATTGGCCGTCTGTATCTTTTCTTTGAAGAAATGTTTATGCTTTGTTTCTTTTATCTTTTTATTGTTGTGCTGATGATTTGTTGGGAGTTCTTTATATATTACAGATGTTAACCTCTTATTTATGAGTTATAAATATTTTCTCACATTCTATGGGTAGCCTTTTCACCCTGTTGATAGTGTCCTTTAACACACAAAAAATTTGTAATTCTAATGCAGTTCCATTAGTCCGTTTTTGCTTCTGTTGCCCATGCTTTTGGTGTCATATCCAAGAAGTCATTGCCAAATCAACTTATGTTTGCAGGGTGTTTTATAGTTTTAGCTCTTATCTTTAGGTTTTGATTAACTTTGAGTTGTTTTTTGAATACAGTATAAGGGGCTAATTCATTCCTCCCTTCCTCTCTCCCTCCCTTCCTTCCTTCTTCCCTTTTTTCCTTCTTCCCTCCCTTCCTTTTTTTTTTTTGCATGTAGATATTGTCTTCCCAACATTATTTAACTGTCCTTTCCCTTGCCTTAGCATCTTTGTTAAAAATCGTTTGACCTTCATATATGTGAAGGTTTATTTCTAGACTTTCTTTCTATCCTGTTGTCTGTCATTATGCCAGTACCACACTGGTCTGATTACTCTGGTTTGTAAGTTTTAAAATCAGGAATTCTGAGACCTCCAACTTTGTTCTTCAAGATTGTTTTGGCTATTCCACTCAGTTTTGAAAATTTACTATTTTATTTTATTCTTAAAATATTTATTTATTTTATTTTAAAGAATGAGTGAGAGCATGGTGGGGGAGGGGCAGAGGGAATCTTAAGAAAACTGTGCACTGAGTGTGGAGCCCAAGGCAAAATCTCAGTCTCATGAGTCTGAGATCATGACCTGAGCCAAAACCAAGAGTCCGATGGCCAACTGACAGTGCCACTCAGGTGCCCCCGAAATTTTAGTATTTTAAATACCATCTGCCATTTCATATGTGCTGTCATTTTGCTCAGTTCATTTTATGGCAACCTCAGTTTGGTCATCTATAAAGTGGAGTAGCAATAATTAGCTAACTGGGATAGCAGTGAGGATTAAACGAAATACGGTATTTAAATCTCTTATCAAGGCACTTAGGACAAATCATCAGTGCTCAATAAAATCAACAATTATCATGAGAAAAGTGTGCCAATATACCACTTGTGGCAGAAAGAATACTGGCCACCCCAAAACGCCCACACTGTAATCCCTAGGACTTCTGAACTCTTTAGCTTGTAAGGCAAAAAGAACTTCCAGAAGTGATCAGGTTAAGGATCATGAGATGTGGATATTATTCTGTGTTACCTGGGTGGGCCCAATGTAATCACAAGGGTCCTCATGAGAGAGGAGAAGGAGACTGGAGTTAGAGTCACCAGGACATGTGAGGTCAGAAGCAGAGAGGAAGAAGGTGATGTGATGTGGGGTCAGCAGAATTGCTGATGTGAGCCTTGGCAGAATGAGAATAGCTTCCAGAAGCTGAAGTGAGTCAAAGAATGAATTCTTGACTTGAATCTCCAGAAGAAACCATACCTTATAGTACTTGGTTTTAGCTTTAAAGGACTCATATAGAAATTATGACCTTCAGAACTGTTGCAGAATAAATTTGTGCTGCTTTAGGCTACTAAGTTTGTGGCAATTTGTCAGTAAATTAGTAGTAATAAGAAACTAATACATATTTTGATACCAGAAGTAGGGTAGTGTTGTAACAAATATCTAAGAATGTGAAAGTGGCTTTAAAATTGGGCAACTGGTAGAGGCTGGAACATGATTGAAAAAAAGCCTACATTACCTTGAACAGACTGCTATTTGTAAAAATAGGGATGGATGTTAAAGACTGATGGTGGGGTGCCTGGGTGGCTCAGTCTGTTAAGTGTCCAACTCCTGATTTCAGCTTAGGTCATGATCTCAGGGTTGTGAGACTGAGCCCTGTCTTAAGCTCTGCACCTAGTGTGGATTAACAGTCACATCAGCAAAATGCATAAAGGAGACTGCCTTCTCTAATGTATGTGGGTCTTATCTCATCAATTGACGACCTGAATAAAAAAAGGCTGAGTAAGAGGGAACTCCTCCTGAACCAAAACATTGGTCTTTTCTATCTTTTGGACTTGGATTGAGACATTGGCTCTTCTTGGGTCTTGAGCATGTGTAATATTTTTTAAATATTTTATTTTTAAGTAATCTCTATACCCAACTTGCAACCCTGAGATCAAGAGTTCATTTGGTATTTTGTCATATAAAGTGACAGAATTATGTGTGTGGTAAATAGTGAGGCAAAGAAATACCACAGAAATTTGGTATTACAAAAAAGCAAAGTAAAAAAAAAAAAAATGGAAAACAGGATACTGCATGATTCAGAAAAGAAGTGAGGAGGACAAAACAGTCATAAAGCCTTATGCACCTAATAATTGTGACTGCATTTTTCAAATGAAAAACTGAGAAACAGACAACTGTATGTATTCCTAGCGAAGGATTAACATACTTTTAAAAGTACATAAAAAATATGGATATATAAGATTTAAATAACATAATTAACATGAAAGGTATTTCAAATAATCATTCATTGGGCTATCAAACTACCAGAAAAATCTTAAAAAGTTTCAAAGTGTATTCCACAAGACACATTTATATTTGCAATGCAATACCTTTAAGAATAAATATAGAATCAAACCTCAAAACAATAATACAAAACAACTCCCCAAACATATTTATGTGAACATTTAAAAAATCCTTTAAAAATAACTCTTAGTTTAAGAGAAACTTAAAGTTAAACAAAGAACAGTGAAAGCACCAATTATCAAAATATGCAGTCTGTAGTCAAGTATGTAGGAAATATTTAGTCTTAAAAAAACTTACTAGGAAATGAGGGAAGGGCAAAAATCTATTAACAACAAAGTATTTAGTGAAATAAACTAAAAAGCAAAAAAGAAAAATAAACTTTTCTAAAAAAGCAAAAGAGATAAATATAAAATAAAAATAAAAACAAAATATTTATGAAAAAACTTCATCTTATTGAAAATAAAAGTGATTCTTTGGATAACTACAACAATAACAAAAGTATAGAATGAATGAAATAAAATAGACACGATTTTATTAAGTCTGATGCATGAAATAAAAAAGGCAAATAACATTAGAAACATGAAGGGGCTATACCTACGAATAAATAAATACTTGAGCCCTCTCCTCTCTCTCAGTGAATCTAGCTAGGGCTTATCAATTTTGTTTCTCTTTTCAAAGAACCAGGTCTTAGTTTCATCAATCCTTTCTATTTTCTTTTTAGTTTCTGTTGCATTTACTTCTGCTCTGTTCTTTAGTATTTCCTTATTTCTATTACCGTGGGAGAGGGGATTGTTTATTCTTTTTTTTCTAGTTTCTTTAGGTATAAAGTTCAACTGTTGATTTGAGATTTTCCTTTTCCTTTTTTTTTCAGGGTAGTCCTGTCTAGCTAACAACTTCTCTTAAGACTGGTACTTCCTTATTGATTTTGTTTGGTTGATCTATTCATTGATGTACTGGGATATTAATGTCCCCTGTTATAATTGTATTGCTGCTTTCTCCCTTTAAGTCCTTTAATATTTACCTTATATATGTAGTTACTCCTGTGTTGGGTGCATAAATGTCTACAAATGGTGTATCTTCTTGTTGGACTGACCCATTCATCATGTCATGCCCATACTGTCTTTATCACGGTCTTTGTTCCAAAGTCTACTTTGTTTTTTGTTTTTTAAAAGATTTTATTTATTTATTTGACAGAGAGAAACACAGCTAGAGAGGGAACACAGCAGCGGGAGTGAGAGAGGGAGAAGCAGGCCTCCCGCCGAGTGGGGAGCCTGATGCGGGGCTCGATCCCAGGTCTCCAGGATTATGACTTGAGCTGAAGGTAGTTGCTTAACCAACTGAGCCACCCAGGCACCCCAAAGTCTACTTTGTTTGATATATGTGTAGCTACTCCTGGTTTCCCTGGGTCTCCATATGCATGAAACATCTTTTTCCATCCCTTCACTTTCAGTCCATGTGTATCCTTACATCTGAGCAGAGTCTCTTGTACGTGACATACAAAATTTTTTTTAATCCATTCATTCTATGTCTTGATTGAAGAATTCATTCCATTTATGTTTAAAGTAACTACAGGTAAATATGTACTTACTGCCATTTTGTTAATTGTTTTCCAGCTGTTTTGTAGTTCCTCTCTGTACTTTTCTTCTTCCCTTGCCCTCTCCTATTGTGTTTTGATGACCTGTAGTATTATGTTACGATTCCTTTCTCATTATCTTGTCTATGTACTCTAGGTTTTGCTTTTAGGCTAACATGTGGCTGACATATATCAGCCAGTATATTATTTTCTATTTTCTATTATATGTCATTTTCAGTTGATAGCAAGTTAAATTCGAATTCTAAAATATATTTTTTACTCAACAGCTCATGTTCTATGTTTTTGATGTTACATTATACATGTTTTTGTATATCCCTTAACTAATTTTATAGTTATTTTTACTACTTTTGTCTTGTTACCTTCATGTCACCTTTAAAACTGATTAGTCTACTACTTTACTATACATTTATCTTTTTAGTGAGATCTTTACTTTTAGATGTTTCCTTCATAGTAATCAGTGACCTTTTTTCAGCTTAAAGAAGTCCTTTTAACATTTCTGGTAAGGCCAATTCAATGGTGATTAACTCCTTTAGTTTTTGCTTGTCTGGAAAAACTTTTTATTCCTCCTTCTATTTGAATGACAACTTTGCCAGTTATTCTGCCTTCAGCACTTTGAATGTATCATGCCATGCCCTCTGGCCTGCAAAGCTTTTGCTAAAAAATCTGCTCAAAGTCTTATGAGGGGGTCCCCTGTATGTAATAAAGTTTTTCTCTTGTTGCTTTTAAGATTCTCTCTCTAACTTCTGACATATTAATTGTAATGTGTCTTGGAGTGGATCTCTTTGTGATCACCTTATTTGGAACTCTGAACTTTTTGCATTTGGAAGTCTGTTTTCCCTTCTCATGTTAGGGAAGTTTCCAGCTATATTTCTTCAAATAAGTTTTCTGCCCCTTTCTCTCTTTTCCTTAGACCCTTATAATGCAAATGTTAGCATACTTGATGGTGTTCACTCCTTGCCTCCCCTCCTTTTTTGCTAGTCTGTTTGGGTGAATCTGCTGCCCTGTCTTTCAGGTCATTGATTCTTCCTTCTGCTACATTTACTCTGCTATTGAAGCCCTCTAGTGCATTTTTCAGTTCAGTATTATATTCTTCAGTTCTTTGATTTCTGTTTGTTACTTTCTCAAATTTCCTATCTGTTTCATCCATTCTTTTGAGATTGGTGAAAATCTCTGTAATCATTATCTTGAATTTTATATTAGGTAAATTACTTATTTCCATTTTATTAAGTTTTTTCTTTCTTTCTTTCCTTTTTTTTTTTTTCCCCCTGGGATTTTAATCTTGTTTTTCCATTTGGAACAATTCCTCTGTTTCCTCATTTGCTGGACTCCCTATATTTGTTTCTCTATATTAGGATAAATGGCTACTTCTAGTCTTGAAGGAGTAATCATAGGAAGACTATTAGTGTGTTTCAGTTTGCTATCTGTGCAGTGCTTTAGGGGTGGCAGCCTGCCAAAAACTGTCTCTCCCATTGTTTTAGTCCCATTAGGTCCAGAAAAGCAAGCCTCCCTGACCATCAGAGCTAGGTGTTCAAGGGGCATCACCTATTTGGACTATGCATGTCTCCTGGCTTTGGTGGGATTGCGTGAAAGTACAGACTGAGGCAAGCCTACTCGCTAACTTTGGTGGGGTGGTCCCACGGGTAAGTCAGGCCTAGACACACCTATTAGTCAGATGTAGTGGGGTTGGCTGTGGAAAAACACCAACTGGTTTAGTAGGGCAGAGCTCAGGGACTGCAGGGTTGGCACATGCCTGCCCACCAGGCTTAGCAGGCTAGGGCTGTGAAATATTTCAGGGTGGGAAATGCATAACCCCATGGTTTAGTATACAGGGCTAGGCAAGTGCATTCGCAAAGAGAGTGTGCAAAAATGGTACCCACCTGTGCCTCTGTCTCTGAAGACAGCACAACAATGTCATTTTAAGTTTTCCTTTTTTCTCTTAATAAAATGAAAATTCAGAGAATTAAGATATGGCTGTATTGTAGACTATGACAGTAAACTAAGAACTGTCAACTGAGTAGCAATGGAAAAAAGTCAAGGAAAAAAAACAAGGGTTTTAGTCAGTGGTGGCATATAGGTAAAATGACTGATCTCAGACCAGGCTGCCTTTATAAAATGTCATTAAGAGAGAGGTTTTTCATGTACCATGATTTTAAAGGTTAATTTATGATAAATTAGGCCTTTTATATAAGATAAAAAACAAACCAAACTAAACAACTCTTTTCTGAAAACAAAAGCACAAAAAAGTTAACAAACCATGGTTTTATAATTTCTTTTCATGAGTTAGATCTTGTGGATTTTATTCTTATGCATAATCTCTACCTCATTTTTAAAAACCTGCAGAAAAAAAGGAGACAGAATTCTCCAAGTAGAAACATCAACCCTGCACTAATTCTCAGCAATACAGCAATCTTAAAATCAGTTAAAAATTACAAAATGCCTTTTGGACAAAAACGAGTTCATGCAGGAAAGGATTATCATGCACACTATGTCTTTTTTTCCTTCTTCTATTATGCTGATTTCTCCCAGACACACCTTTCCTTTCAAGTATAGGGCTCTTTTTGACTTAATGATTTAACAAACAATGAGATGCACTAAAATCTATCTTTTAATAGATATTAATCTTTTAATTCTCATCTATCCCAAAAGAACCAAAAAGAAATATCAGGTTTTAAACAGTTAATTTTATAAAAGCATCAAGAGTCTATGACTGACTGCCTCTTACCTTGTGTTTTCTGTAAAGTTATACTATTCCCTGCTGAATTAGCTATTGATACCATCATTATTTCTGAATGGTAAATAAACTTAAGATAAATATTTGATGATATAAAAGAGAAAATACTCAAAAAACTTTCTGATAATAAATACTCAATGGAATGCTATTCAGTCAGAGAAAAGAATGAAATCTTGCTATCTGCAATGGCATGGATGGAGCTAGAGTATATAATGTTACGTAATGTAAGTCAGTCAGAGAAAGACAAATACCATGTGATTTCACTCATATGTGGCATTTAAGAAACAAAACATATGAGCAAGGAAAATAAAAGAGAGAGATAGAAGCCGAGAAACATCTTAATCATGGAGAACAGACTGAAGTTTACCAGAGGGGAGGTGGGTTAGGTAGGGTAAAATGTGTGATGGGGATTAAGGAGGGCACTTGTGATGAGCACCAGGTGATACATGGAGTTACTGAATCACTATATTGTTCATCTGAAACTAATAAAACACTCTATGTCAACTATACTGGGACTTAAAATTTGACAACAACAACAACAAAAAAAGTAGTTTTTAAAAAAATACCCTTATAAACAATACATAAATTATTTGGATATTCTTCTAAGGATGAGTAATCATAAGTTTAAGTGAATTTGGGATACAATTTCTTATTCTCTTGAATAGGATTAATGTCCAGAATAAAGTAATTTTACATTTCTTTGTTTTTATGTGCCATACACCTTTAAAAGGAATAATACTTACATTTAGTTCAGAGATTTCATTTTATATTAAAATTGCTTCACACATAGTTATAAAGCATGACAATCATGTCCCTGGAAAACTCCATATACAAAACTTAGAGCAATTACAATTTCAAATCAAATCCTTAGAAAAGTTTAAGTCCACAATGTCCAAAATTTTCTACTAATATTTAGGGACACTAACAATAATATGTTTCTCTAAAAATCAGATTTCTCGATGACATTGTTTAGTGTTAAAAGCAACAATAAATCTCATTTTTTCCCTAGGAAAGTTGTTTTGCATCATGAGCCTGGTAGGAAATGTGAAGCTGAATTATCATTAATTCCAGAGTGTTAATGCAAAGAGGAAAAATTGTGGGTAGATAATAATGCAGGAGATAATAAAGAATGAGGGCCAAGAAATATAATTAATTGTTATATGAAAAAAACAATAAGGTATTAAAATTTAGGAAGTCATATTAATGGAATCTGTAAAGACTCAGTCTAATTATAAATTTAAGTATATTGGTTTATCTACTGGTACCTCTACTAAGGAAAAAAAGGAGTTGTAGCACTTAAAATCACTGATAATGTAATAAATATACATTTTACGTGTACAAATAATATCAATAATTATGTCTGAATTTTTATGCAATTATAAATGAGCAATAGTAAGGCAATATTCACTGAATGTCTGTGCTGGGTACTTACTAATTGCTTCACTTATTTTTACCTTGTTTAATCTTCACTACAACTGCCTGAGACAGATAACAATTACTACTTTTATTTACAGATGAGTTTAGGTAATCTGCCTAAGGTCACATGGGTGGTAAGTGGCTGAACTGAGATTGAAGCCTAGGTTCAGCTCTTAAACTTGATGGTTTTCAGTCTCAAAATGTAACCCGGTCATTTGTTTTTAAAAATTTTGGCCTAAAGGGTGAAAGGGAGTGGGAGATAAGCCTTCCCACTATGGAAAGAATAAGTCACAGTAATAAAAGGTATTGCATAAGGAATATTGGTCAATGATACTGTTATAGTGTTGTAAGGTGACAGATGGTAGCTGCACTTGTGGAGAGCACAGCACAAAGTATAGACTTGTCAAATCACTATGCTGTATACCTGAAATTAATCTAACATCATGTGTCAACTATACTCATATACAGAAATTAAACCAAGAAGGAAACAAAATTTCAACCACTTCTGAGGGAGGGATGTAAACCCACAAAAAAAAGAGAAAATCATTCTATCTTCTGTATATACCTCTATTACTGAATGTAATAGATTATATTGTAGTTATTTGCTTTCGAGCCTGTCTCTATTTCCAGAACGGAAGCTTCCTGACTGTAGGGATCATGTGTAATTGTACAGAAAAAAAATATTTATTGAACTGAATATTTAAATTATACTCATTAAAAGAAAAAATTCTGGTGCTTTAAAAAGTAAAGTTGTATTGAATCAAAATGAGCTTTGTATTTTAGATTAGATATTTGTTTCTGTTCTATAGAAAATAAATTGCTGGGGCGCCTGGGTGGCTCAGTTGGTTAAGCAACTGCCTTCGGCTCAGGTCATGATCCTGGAGACCTAGGATTAAGCCCCACATCAGGCTCCCTCTCTCACTCCCTCTGCTGTATTCTCTCTCTAGCTGTGTTTCTCTCTGTCACATAAATAAACAAAATATTAAAAAAAAAAAAAAGAAAATAAATTTCTGGAAAAGAACAGGTATTCTAAGCCACTGGAAGTTTAGTTACAACATAAAGAATTAGGAACTAAACTCATCATGTTTCTTATTTAAAGCACTCTACCATATTTAGGTGTTATTCAGTTAAAGTATCAAATCAAAGAATTTTTACAAATATTTCTCACTTGTCTTAATTTCCGTACCTTCCAGATGTATTCTTCAGTATGGCAAGAGCATCTGGATAGCCATCCATGTTATAGTCTCCAATATGAAGGGTAATTGGAAGTGGTATTTCAGTTGGTCGTTGTTCATGCACAAATGGCACAAAGCCCCAGAGTGTGCCCTTGTTGCTGAACTCCTGTAGGACTGGAACCCACTATGGAATAAGAGGAAAAACACATTTTATAGTTACTTTAGAAAAAAAAAAGTTCACTATTGCAAAACAAATGATCTATTAAAAGTCCTCATAAGCATCATGTTACTTAAACTTCTTTATCTCTATAATCAAAGGGTATATAATTTACTCTGACAAACAGATAACTGATACTCTAGAAAAAATACAATCCCATTCAAATTTCATCACTAGTCATTTTTCCTTGAATTGGTAAAATAGAGCCTTTGGAATTTTTTCACAAAATCATAGAATCTTAGGTTTGAATTGATGTTGATTCCTATAGTTGAATTCCCCCGTTTTAAAGCTGTGTTGAGTGGAAATGTAATTTCAAGATATTTTTAAAAAATTTATTTATTTATTTTAGAGAGGGAGGGAGGGAGGGAGAGAGAATGAGGGGGAGGGGCACAGGGAAAAGGAGAGAGAATCTCAATCAGACTTCCACTCAGCATGAAGCCCAACAGGGGGGTCAATCTCAAGATCCTGAAATCATGACCTGAGTGGAAACCAAGTTGGACGCTTAACCGACTGAGCCACTTAGGCACCCAGCAAATGACTATTTTTTTTTTAAAGATTTTATTACTTATTTGACAGAGAGAAACAGAGCTAGAGAGGGAACACAAGCAGAGGGACTGAGAGAGGGAGATGCAGGCTTCCCGCCGAACAGGAATCCCGATGTGGGAGACTCGATCCCGGGTCTCCAGGATCATGACCTGAGTCGAAAGCAGTCGCTGAACGAACTGAGCCACCCAGGCACCCTGCAAATGACTATTTTTTTTTTAAATTAGAGCAAAGTATAATATCATCTAGTACTGATGTCCCTTCAGGAGGATCAGCTTAGGAAGAAAGTTAAAAGATGACAGAATCTCCCTTGTTGCCCTGCTTTGCCTTTTATATATGATTATTTCAGTCACCATCTTCAGAGCCAACAGTTCTGAGGTTCCCTGACAACACCAGCACTGAAGCAGCGCTGCCTGTCCAGGGGGATGAACTTTATCACCTAAACAGCCGGAAGCCTACTTTTAGTAAGTTCTTTATTT
This sequence comes from Spilogale gracilis, assembly GCA_004023965.1. Taxonomy (NCBI): domain Eukaryota; kingdom Metazoa; phylum Chordata; class Mammalia; order Carnivora; family Mephitidae; genus Spilogale; species Spilogale gracilis. Next base: position 11,109 of record PITA01014206.1, on the reverse strand, counting down.
TATATTGATTATAATAAAGAGAACAGAGAGAATAAAGCTGATTTCAAAGAGAGCTTTGGAAATCCTCTCTTTTGGGTGCCCTAATCTACTTCTAATAACCTAACGCATACTAAAAATCTGAGGATTGGAAATCATACCATTAAAATTATAAATATGCCCATAATTAGGTATAAGCATGGACACTGGACACACCCTAGAGATGTTCAAACCAGCACAGCTGGCTTGAAATGACAGCAGGCTAAACATGACTACATTTGTTTCTTTTAAGCAGGTGACTCTATATGGCTACAAGTCAAACAATACTAAAAATGGCTTCTTTTTTATAATAATTTATTGTTTCCAGTGTTCCAAGATTCACTGTTTATGCCCCACACCCAGTGCTCCACACAATACGTGCCTTCCTTAATACCCACCACCAGGCTCACCCATCCCCCAACCCCTTCCCTTCCAAAACCCTCAGTTTGTTTCTCAGAGTCCACAGTCTCTCATGCTTCATCTCCCTCTCCAATTTACCCCAGTTCACATTTCCTTTTCTTCTCCTAATGTCCTCCATGTTACTCCTTATGTTCCACAAGTAAGTGAAACCATATGATACTTGACTTTCTCTACTTGGCTTATTTCACTCAGCATAATCTCCTCCAATCCTGTCCACATTACTACAAAAGTTGGGTATTCATCCTTTCTGATGGAGGCCTAGTATTCCATTGTATATATGGACCACATCTTTATCCATCGGTCTACTGAAGGATACCTTGGCTCTTTCCCCAGTTTGGCAATTGTGGCCATTACTGCAATGAACATTGGGGTACATATGGCCCTTCTTTTCACTACATCTGTATCTTTGGGGCAAATACCCAGTAGTGCAATTGCAGGGTCATAGGGTAGCTCTATTTTTAATTTTTTAAGGAATCTCCAAATTGAAAAATGGCTTCTTGAAAAGGGTTTAGTACATAGGGTACCCTAAACATATTCTAGGTTTTCCAAAGAAAGCATAACTTGCTAAAGAAAAAGAGAAAAAACAGCTAACAATAAATACATATTTATAGAAAACAAGCTGTTTTAAAAAACTCATTTACATCTTAATTTTTCAATCTTTCTTAAGAGCAAAATAATATTTATCATCAAAATGTTTTAATGATTTGCTTAACTTTAAAAAAATAGTTTTATTTTAGAAGAAGATGGGGAATTTCACAAAATGCTATTATCACAAATTTCTGAAAAGTTTGACGTTTATTAATGAGGATAAAGCATTCTGATTAAGGTAAATATATTAAGGTCTAAAAAGTAAAAGGTTTTTTATTAATATGACATCCTTAACAGTCACCAAAGAACTATGACATTTATCTTCCCAGAGAAAGATGACTGTATAAATTGAAAATATTCTTATGGTAGTCTGTTTCTTGAAGCCAGGCTATAATTACTGTGTTTACTTATATCTATGAAACAATGATTAGGTGTTACTTGACCTCATGTTTTCAGTGATAAAAAGCTTAAGATAATACAATTTATGGGTATAGAAGCTAAATGTTTTTAGAATGTTGATTGTATGAAGATTTTTCTTCAGTGTCTTAGTATAAAATGTGATTTCCTGTAAGGGCAATAAAAGTCAGTATGTTATTCTAACATTTCTTACCCTAACAAAACAAAATTGATTAATTCTGGTACCATAATAATACTGGTTTTCTCTCGTAGTGCTAACAATATGGAAAAAATCTCAACGTTACAACGTATCACTGCCACATTAATCTGCTATGACTATTGGATTCTACTATTTACATACAAGCTACATGTAAAAAGTCAGCTTGAGAGAATGAAACAGATCTAGATAGCACAAATAAAGAGAAGATTAGCCTGGACAAGAGATGTGATGTTCTTCTTCATAACTTTTTGTTATAGTTACAGTGCATTTTACAATATTCCTAGCCTATAAAATGCTAATGGATCATTTAATTACAAGACCAAGAATAGGTCGTCTTCACCAGAAATAATTATAACAGTGCCTTCCCCTTCAGTAAACAGACACAAAAAAATTCAAATTCATTTCATTAAATTAAAATGAGGAAGTCAATAATTTATATACGGTTTCTCTGTGTTCTAATTCTAAAGTTTTTTTTTTTTTTTTTTTAAGGTTTGTTTATTTATTTGACAGAGAGAAACACAGCTAGAGAGGGAACACAAGCAGGGGGAGTGAAAAAGGGAAAAGCAGGCCTCCCATCAAGCAGGGAGCCAGATGTGGGGCTCAAATCCCGAGACTAAGGGATCACAACCTGAGCTGAAGGCAGACACTTAATGACTGAGCCACCCAGGCACCCCTCAAAGATACGTTTTCTAATCTCTGAAGATTTTCTTTAAGAAGGTAACTCTATAGACATTAAAAAACAAGCTGATATACCTGTTTCGTTCCAGATCTTGCTAAGTAAATGATGCTTCTCTGGCAGTTTTTATCTTCACAGCCTGGCAGTAAGTGATCCATGTGTCCATCTCCATCTGCCAAAAGAAACTTCAAGAGTCCATTAACAGCTACAAAATAAAGTGTTCATGTATGGCAGATTACATTTCCTATTTGTTTGAAGTCTGCATCAATCTCAATAAATGGAAGAAGTTGATGTACCACTTTGTAATAAAATGTGATTCAATTAAAACAATTACTCTGGCCCTTGCCATCTATTATCTGGATTGTGTCTTATTTTAAATTGCTCACTTTTCTGCAGTTAAATATTTATCCAATGTTGGGGGAAAAAACTCATTTCAGGCTTTAATGTTAAAATCATCAATATTTAAAAAATGTGGCTTTTGACTTATTTATGTAAATATCATTGCTGCTGCAGGAGAAAAACAAGTATGTCAGTAGTAACTCATTATTATATCACTTATTTTAAATGTATCTTTACAAATACTTTATCTTTACACATGTTCTTAAGTATCTTTTATATAGTATGAATTTCAAGAGCTCTAAAGCTTTCAGCACCCTGGCTTTTAAAAAGCATCAATAAATTTTTACCAATAAATAAAAAGGCAAATGAAGAGAATACATATGTCATTTCCAGTTGACTAGATTTTGAAAAGCTGCACAATAGGGGCACTTGGGTTGCTCAGTTGGTTAAGCATCCGATTTCGGTTCAGGTCATGATCTCAGGGTCTTGGATTCTTTGTCCCACTGTGTCCCCTCACCCCTCGTTCTTGCTCTTGCTCCCTCAAATAAATAAAATCTTACAAAAACAAAAACAAAAACAAAAAAAAGGCTGCACAATGTTTTGCGAAGGCCTTCAGAAATGAGGTTACCGAAGAACCTGGAATCAATTCCTCTAATTGTCTCTCCTACGTACTGCCCCTTACCAGATGAGGTTTACAGATTTTGATGTCCTAGATAGAGTTAAATCTCTACAGTGACATGCACAGTTGAATAGTCATTCAGATTTTAAATTTTGTGTTGCTTCATTCACTGATTTATTTGCTATGGTTTAACACATAATGTATGTCCCTTCAGTTTGAAGGAGATAATAAGGACTAGCAATAGAGAAATATTCTTCCATGTGTAGGCTCACATATTAAGAAAATACAGAATTTTAACAAGTCTATCATGTCTTCATAATATATTCAAAAGGGAAAAAATAATTTTAGGCTGAATGCGCTGAAAAATCTAGCCAATCGAAGCTTACCTTGGCAAGGAAAAATAAAAGGTACAGCACAGTGAAAAATAAATTTCATTTAATTTCATTGTTTAATTACTTATGATCTTTATAATTAACATCATTTGTGATAATGAACCCTACACAGGAGTAAGACATTAAGAAAAATAGTTGAATTAATGCTGGAAAGTACAGAGAACATCTGTGATTTGACAGCATATAGCTTTGGACTACTGAGAAAGAAGTTGAGAGAGAGAGATGAAACTCTAGGCAGGAATACATGAAAAGGAAAAGGCTTTTCAAGGCCATAAACATATATCATGGTTAAAGATAAATTATAAAAAAAGCTAGCCACGTAAGAATGAATTAAATGAAAAATATGATTTATAAGCAGGCTCTAGGCATACCATAGACTTCATTAAAAGCCAAACTATTTTATTGCAAATTAATGGGGGGACCAATTAGAAGACCAATACTAAGTCTCTGCCCTTCATTTTTACCCAATGGCAAAATACTCAGATTAAATTCTGATTTACACTTTTATTTTCTCCTAGTTCCTTTCTTCCAAGTAGCTCCCTTTTTCCTACAAGTATTGCAAATATGACTTAGCTTATATTTAATGCTGGCAAAATCTAATAAATACACAACAAACTAATGATAATTCACAATCATGCCTTTTAGTATAAATTATCAGCAATATTTTATAGCTACGGTCATAGAAATGGAGAATTTTATCAGATAATGTCTTCCTTGTGCCCTAAGTATTATTTTTTGATATTTAGGGGAAGTAAGAGAAAAGCTATCTGAGATTCCAACTTCATGCCCAAAGGAAATTTTCTTTTTTTTTAAAGATTTTATTTATTTATTTGACAGGGAGAGATCACAAGTAGGCAGAGAGGCAGGTAGAGAGAGAGGAGGAAGCAGGCTCCCTGCTGAGCAGAGGGCCCAATGCGGGCCTCAATCCCAGGACCCTGAGATCATGACCTGAACTGAAGGCAAAGGCTTTAACCCACTGAGCAACCCACTCAGCAAATTTCAAAGGAAATTTTAAGTACAAAGTTAATTCCTGGGACTTCTTTAAGGAATGTGTCGAAGTTCAGAGACTGGTCCCTCCGTCAGCATGACTTCTTCATAGTCACATTATTTCTTAGAGAATTTGCATAAATGACTACTAGTTCCTAGCCTTGGGCCTTTGATTCACTAGAAGTTTATTTTTCTGAAACTATTTTCTTCTGTAGGCATAAAAGTTAAAAGTATTATTAAAATAACAACCATAAATCTACATATAAGCATAAATAATATTTTCATGAAAAAAAGACTACTTTCCAAAACAAAAATATTTTGCAAGAAGAGTGGCATTATCTGGCTTAAGAGAAAAAAGCTGGATTTTCATGCTGCTTTTGTACTCAATCTGTTGTTTTGGCTGACAAATGTGAAAATGTATAGTTGGAAGAAGTACTTTAATATTTTTTTCAGAAAACTCTGCATCTTCTTCCATACCATCACAAAAGGTTAGTTGCAATGAAGAATCCAGAGATGTAGCAATTAAGTTTTCCTACTCTTTATTAAAATCTAGTAACCTGTTTTGCATTTTCAATGGATAAAAATACCACTGCATGGCTTTGTAAAACCATACAGCAAAACATTTAGAAGATACTGATTCACTACGTTATACAGATTTTCTAAATGAAAATTTAGAAATTGAAATATTTTATTATACAGTATCAAAATTTTCCATTTGTTAATATCACCATCAATCTCATCAAAAAAGCAAGAATTGGGAAGCTGTCAGCTCATGGTAGCAGATTACAGTTTTCTAAAATTCAAATTTTCCTTGAAATATTAAATTTTATCATCTGCACCTTCCTATCAGCTATTATCTTGAGGGGCAAGTTCATTTTGTTCATTTTAGAGACAATGTGTACCAAATCCCAAGTGTGAATAACTATAGTGTACCAGTTGTTTTCTGAAGTAAAAAACTGTGCTACATTAAAAAAAAGTGATTAGTTCAGCTCACAATCCAATTGCCCTAGTACTTTTCATTCAGACAACCACTGATAATCTGCAGCAAAGTTTTATGTACTTATTTCCTGACAGAGTATTAAAGGGTATGTATGTAAGAGTCAAGATCTAATAAAATTATTTTTCATTGCTACATTGAAAACATTCTTAAATGAAACTATTTTTCTTATTTCCTTCTTCCTCCTTGATTCTAACACTATGAGTGTGTAATGGGGAAGAATACAATGCAAGCTAATAAAATGTGGTGCTACTGCTTTGGTGTGTGCTACACTGCATATGACTTTACTTATCATTGCTTTTACATTATCAGCGCTAATATCAACACTGTAAAAAAGGCCAACTGGATCTTAGTATCACTATGCAGACAGTTTTGACCTTATGAATGCCCTGAAAGAACTGCAGGAAATCCCCAGGTCTACACCTGGACTATAATTTTGAGCATTTTCACCAGAGAGGTTTTACCAATAAGTGAATTACCAAATACTCTGATTTTTGCCACTCTGATAAGTGAAAATGGTATTTCATTGTGGTTTTAATTTTTAGTTTTCTTATTAAAATGCTGTTGGTCTTTCTCCTGTAGATTTGCAGGAGTCCACTCTATACTAAGAAAATTGTTCTTTTGTCTGTGACTTACTGTTTTTCTTTGTAGCATCTAGGTTTTCCTTATAAGGTATTAGATCTTTGAAATTCATAGACTTGGGTACACTATTTTTGCTTTTAGGTCTTTGATTCACCTAGAATTTATTCTGGCTTCAGTTATGAGTTATGATCCTATGGCACTTTTTTAGAGATAGATATATTTAGTTGTTCCAGACCACCTTTTACAGGATCCAGTTTTCAGGAAACTCATGATCTCTGTATTATTTTTCTTTATCTGTAAAATGATCAAAAGGGACATAATTTGCTGCAAAGGGTCATTGTGAGGATTAAATGTGGAGAAAGAATATGGAAAATACTGTAAAAGAGTAAATAACTATAACAGAATACAATACCACTCTATACATCATTTATCACTATGGTATGTTGTGTGTATTTAGGACAGCAGTATACTGTGCTTAGTTGGAGGAGAAAGAGTAAAGAAAAATGAGTAATTCCTAGAAGGACAGACTGATTTTTCGTTAGCATTCTCACTTCCAGGACACACTTAATACTTAGAGTAGGAAACACTGAAACATTTGGCCTTGAAAAATTAAAGTAACAATTTAGGATTTGATGAATGTTATCCATAGATGGAGAAAAAAAAATAAGTAGAATGGCTGAGTATTTAGATCTATAACCTGGAACTCTTGAGTTCAATAACAAAAATAAATCAGTAATTTCTGAATTACAGAGTAGAACAGGTCATGACAGCTCAAATGGGGAATAAGTCAAAATGACTCCTCCCACCATCTGGAAAATTTATTCATGGATGACTATAGCATGCACAAGATATAAATACCACAAGTCACACAACTAATTAATGTTAGAAGACTCTAAATAGAATTCAAGAATTTAACTTTTAACATGGGCAACACAAGGCTGAAAGATTTTTGTACAGGACTTTTAAAATTGAATTTCTTGCTAAAATAGATCCAGAAATAACATCTTCCCTATCACATTTGTCAAGAGGCATGTGAGACATATGACAGACAATGTATTCACATATTGAACTACATTTTTTGTGATTATACACATTTAAAATAAAAAAAAGTTTACCAAGAATCCATTTCATTCTTATTTCCATTATAATATATGAAGTATACCACTTTATATTTTTCAGAACATATCATTAACATAAGAGAAATTGACACAGAAATAAACTGAATCTCAAACAAAACGAATTACAATAGCCAGGTTAGACTTTTTAAGAAAATAAAACTCAGACTTTTAAAAATAAATGGTGAAATATATTTTAAAAAAAGGGCATGAATGAAAATATTTAATTTCTCTATCTTTTTTAAAAAAAGTTCATAAGCCAAAGTATGACAATGAGAAACAGCTGCTATATTGTTTTAAAAAACAAGAGAAAAAAGAATAAATTATCACATCGTCATGTGAAAGGTATAAAGTTAATTTCTTTAAAATATTCATTTTTAAATGACAAAATAACAGAATTATGAATACATCATCAGTTTACTTAGTTTTGTTTCAGATGTTGAATAACATATAGATTGATTTTTAACTGTGTTCATGTAAATATAGTATTAATATAGTTATATGATTAAAGACGAGCCTCCACAGTGCCAAGGCCTTAATCTCACCAATAAAAAACCCCATACTGTCAAAGAATATGAATATGATCAAAATAAGATGCTGCTGATTACTGTCAGACATGGTAATGCTGGAATCCATGAGGTAGGGCCAAAAATATACAAAGTGAACCAAATTTGCTTTAATATATGTTTAGGCTTTGTGGGTAGATAGTTATAAAATAGGACTTTCATAATGACAGATTTCTCCCATCAATTCTATTATCTGTTTTTACTGATTGATAAAATATTTTTTTGTCATTTCAATACTTAAATATTAGGCTTTAATGTCTCCAGGATATTTACCTTCTGATGCTGTTTTGCTGAATATATTGATTCTTTGATAACCATGTCTTAGTGGGCTTTTTTTCCTTATTAAGAATTTTATAAAAGTAATGGCCTATGCCACTTTCTCTTCTGAGTTTTACTTGCTCTATTATGTGAAGAGAGGTAAAAACCAACTGTTTCGGTGAAAGGGATATGGATATAATAGGGTAAAGAGGCTTAATTTCAGCCTAGTCACTAGTAGGAACACGAGAATGGAAATGTCTCCTAAACATTCTGCATTGGTAATGGTCTTGTATATTTACATCTGAAAGTAGGAGGAGGGCGAAGAGAGGAAGATTCAACATTATTTTTAAGATTCTTATGATTAAATCTACAACTCTGTACCTATTATTTTATAGTAATGAGCAAAGTTGCTGTGAAATTATAATTCTTTTATCTTTTGTTACCAAAATGAACACTGTACATTTAACTACGTATGGATGTAGTAAAATTTTTCCATAATGTTCACATGTCATAAAATGAGGGGAAATACTCCTATTAATAATGCATTAAGCATTTTGAATATATATTTAAATATCAAACCATATATTATTTAAAACCATGTTGGTAACATAGTAGAAAAAGTCTATACTACTTGTTATATAACTGATTAACTTACTTTAACATCCTCCTTATTTTCCACTATGTTGAATAATATTTAAAGAGTATTACTTTCTCTATTTATTTATTTCAGAGTGCTCCCAACATAACATAGGACTGTGTGTGGGGGATCATTTTAAGATTAGCTCATTTGAATGAAAGTGATTAAAATTTTTCTTTCAGGTCTTTAATCTTAGTTAATAAAGTAACCTATCAAGACAAATTATCACCTAAGTCAACCTATAAACTGAATTCTAAAATAAACAAGAAGCTGAAAAAAAATCCTATTTCTTGATTTATAAATTTATTCATGTTTGTTGCATAGGGTAGGGAAAGGTGGCTGCTAATCTTTTCCTGTCACTACAATCCTACATCTAAAATAAGGCCTTCACATCAAAAGAACAAAATGCATTTAAACATGAAAATCCATACTTGCAATAAGGGAAGGAAAATGACTCAAATTCTTGTTTTGAATAAGGGAGTAAACAATGACAGTATAAGAAAAATTAGTTTATTTAATAAAATCTTTAGACTCAAAAAGTTTTAAAGAAATGCTAACAACTCAGTATTTTATATTTGGGCAGAGAGCAGAATCAAAATGCATATGATGAAGGTGGTCCCAGAGAATTCTTGGGATATGTAGACATGTTGGGTGTAGTAGAAAAGACAATGTATTAAGAATGGGAAAGATTTTGCTTTTAAGATGGTTTACTAAGGTGCTTGGCCAATTCAGTTTTTCTATCTGTAAAATGAAAAGACTAGATTTCATGACATTCTAAAATGCTATCCATAGGAGCTAAGATGGTAGAGAAGTAGGGGGACTCTGGGCTTTCCTTGTCCCTTGAACACAGCTGCACTGAGGTCAGATCACTTGGAACACCCAGGAAACTGATGTGAGGATTGGTAGAAGGATCTCCACAGTTGGAGGGAGATAGTGTGGCAGGTGGGAGGTGCATGGAAGTAACTGGGGAAGAGAAAAACTGCATGTGGCAGAGGGGAGGGAACCCTTTTTCACGAGGAGAGAAAAGGTAGAGAAAGAGAAAGGGTTTGAGAGGGTGTGGCATTGGGTTCACACAAGAAGTAAACCTCTCCAGACCACAGACTGGGGATCCAGGGGAACTGAGTGTTGCAGGATATTTTTGCAAAGAGTGTGTGGAGCTCAATCTCTGAGGTTCTGGAAGTGTGAGACTTTCACCAGAGGTTTGGTTCATGCTCCTGGTGAGAAGAAGGGCTCTGGTCCAGGAGTGCACATAAACTGGCATAGGGATTTCCTGGGTTGCACTGGGAGGGATTGTTCCTTTCTGGGGTACATGTGGAAAGGGGTATATTGCCTCTTCAAGTACAAAAGACTCTGTAGGCGCCAACATATGGCCTTTCATCAGCAGGGCACAAAGGTGCACAAGAGACAGTGGATAACCAGGACACTACTTTTCCTGGTGCCACACCATAGACTCCATGCACCGAGCAGGCATGGGATGTTTTTTGGGGGACAAAAGTCACTAGTCACAGTGCAGCAAGACTCAAATCCTGAGAAGTGAGTGAATCAGTGCTGTGTTGGTTCCTTTAAGATTTGGAGTTTTAAATCCCAGCTGTGACAAAGATAAAACCCAGGAGACTTGAGGTGTTGGACAGCTCTCGCTTTTCTGTGAGGGCTTCCTGAAGAGCAGGGAGGGTGGGGGGGGAGGGGAGATCTGTCTGGGATAAAAGAGTGGGGTGTCACCATTTTACCCTCACCACCAACACAATGGAATATTAGAGAGCAGCACAGTGGTGCCAGTGAAGGCGGGAACCGCTTACATCAAACACCACACCTGTGCTTGGCAAGTGCATTTTTACTGGGCAGGACTGATTCTGAGCCAGCACAGCCGGCCTCTTCTCCAGTAGAGCAGCAAAGGCAACATGCTGCATGCACAGAGTCTACTGACAAGTGCTTCAGAATGTCCTTTCAGTTCTGGTGGAAATAAGACCAGGCTTTATTTTAACTTTTTTCCTTAATCTATTTTGCTTTGGAATCAGGCTTCAGAGGGTTTCTTTAGTATGCTTTTTTTTTTTTTATTTTATTATTTTATTATTTTTTTATTTTTTTATTGTTACTAAATTTTTTTTTCCAGTGTTTCAAGATTCATTCCCCATTCCCCACACCCAGTGCTCCCCGCTTTAGGTGTCCCCAGTACCCACCACCAGGCTCTCCCATCCCTCCACCCCCCTCCCTCCAAGTCCCTCAGTTTGTTTCTGTGTTCAAAATCTCTGTTGTTTCATTTCTCTCCCTAGATTACCCTAGTTCCCATTTGCTTTCCTTCTGC
>PITA01014205.1:0-54451 GCA_004023965.1 Spilogale gracilis | reverse complement strand
TTTTTTTTAAAGATTTTTTTTATTTATTTGACAGAGAGAAACACAGCTAGAGAGGGAACACAAGCAGGGGGAGTGAGAGAGGGAGAAGCAGGCTTCCCGCCGAGCAGGAAGCCCGATGTGGGGCTCGATCCCGGGTCTCCGGGATCATGACCTGAGCCGAAGGCAGTGGCTTAACCAACTGAGCCACCCAGGCGCCGCCGTGCTCACTCTTTCACATGCATTACGCATGGACAGCTTCTGTGGCATAAGCTCCTATAAGGAATTCTTAGTCTGACAAAATCATTTAAACTCAGATACCAGTTGACAAAATAACCTTCTCAAAAGGTTACTGTAATTAATGCTTCCATAAACAGTATACAACAGTACCTGATTACCCCTACATTCCAACTAAATTTATTAAATGCCAATCTGAGAAAAATCTTATATTTATTAACCACTTATACTTCTTCCCAGAATTATCTATTCATATTCTTAAGCTACTGATCGCCTTTTTCTCATTGGTTTGTAAGTATTCTTTGTATACATGGAAGGTTTGCCATAAGGTACAAACATTTTTCCAAATTGTTTTGTTAATTTTATCTTACAATATGCAAGTTTTCTGCTTTTGTGAAGTCAAATGTAGAAGTTATACTTTTATAAATACATAAATCTTGTTTTCCTTTATGATTACTGGTTATAGAACACTATAGAGAAGAAAGGAACTTGTGAGTTCTGGGCAAGACTGCAAAGATGCTCCTTTAATGCCGCTCTTCTCTCTCCCTGCCCCATGCCTTTTTTCTGTGCAACATTAAGATGATGAAGGAGCATATCTGTCAAGAACCTGTAGTGGAAACCGGTCTTAATAAGGATGGTTTCCCCCATTTCTTCATTCTTTATGTTTCAAAGTGGCTGTTGAGAAGTCCCTCTAAGGAATACACATCTCTCTTACTCTAAGAGCTATGCATCTGTTTGAGGTTTAAAAACATGTTTGTCTCCTCCTTGGATGTCAGTCCCAATTTCATTGTATTTGGAAGACCTTCTTGAAATCAGATATGGAGGTACGGCCATTCTCTAGTTTCATGAAAGAAGAGTTTCCTTCAATTTTATTCATTTCTAATTCAGCAGGGGTGAAAGTTAGGTAACCATGAATTCATTCAGCCATATTTTCAAAGGACACCTTGCGAGCATGTATTTAAAGGAAGCTTTTGGGGCGCCTGGGTGGCTCAGTTGGTTAAGCGACTGCCTTCAGCTCAGGTCATGATCCTGGAGACCCAGGATCGAGTCCCACGTCAGGCTCCCTGCTCGGCAGGAGGCCTGCTTCTCCCTCTCTCACTCCCCCTGCTTGTGTTCCCTCTCTGGCTGTGTTTCTCTCTGTCAAATAAATAAAATCTTTAAAAATAAATAAATAAATAAAGGAAGCTTTCATTAAGTTCGAAATAAACTTGGAGACAAAATTTTTAAGAGGTTTTCTAAATGTCATGTTTTCAAATCCAGGCTTTAAGAAAACTCAGTACTTGGTCATAAAAAAGAAGTCACTATGTTTTACCACTGTATTTTTTTTCCAGTTTGAATTCAAAGGTTTCTATTTCTATAATCATTACATAAAAAATAATACTGACAAATATTACAAGATTTTAAAGTTTAGTTTCAGAATGAATTAATTTGAGTTTAACTCTTCAGCAATCATTTCTTTTAGCTTTATTGAGGTATAACAAATACAGTTGTATATATTTGAAGTATACAAGATGACAATTTGATATACATTTACTTTGTGAAATGATTACCACAGTCGGTTCATTAACACATCCATTACCCTCACAGAGTTACCATTTTTTGTGTGTGAAAAGTTCAGCCATTGTTATAATTCACTGTATATTCTAAACAAAACACATTGTTTACCACTGTAAAAAAGTGACATTCTGCAGTCCCACAGACCACCTCCCTTCCTTCTCTATTTTATTGTTCTTGCCAGTTAAAAAAAAAAAATTCTTGACATTGCTTCCTAAAAGTTCAACATGTCACTCTGACCCAGTAATTTCACTCCTAACAAGTTACCAAAGAACAGAATAAAAACTACAGTGTAACCATCAACAGAGAACTGATTTAATATACAATGGAATATTGAGAGTACTGAGAAAAGCAACCTAGATTTTCATGGCTAATACAGAAAAAAATCTAAGATGTTCTGTTAAAATTAAAAAAAAAAAACCTCTCAGGCAAATAGTATGTTTGTTATGATCCCACTGTTTTAAAAGGAAAGACATATATATACTTTTGGGGGTACAAAGAAAACTTCTGGAAGGTTTTTATAAGCTACAGTTGCTACCTTCAAGGTATTAAGATTAATGGGATGTGAGGGAAGGGCTTTTAACTTCTTATTTTATGTCATTCCACTGTTTGAACTTCTTACAATGTAAACAAGTTAATAAAAAAAGTAAAGTAAGTTTAAATCCAAAATACTTCCTTATTAGGGCATTTAAAAAGAAATGCACTTACTCATAAATTGCTTCATGGGGGGGGGGGAACCACACATTTTGAGTTCCTAATAAAAGACAATCAACTAAAGATAAATATCAATAGGTATCACAAAATGGCCTGTACAGCAGAATTTGCCTATTGGTCAATGCTTTGTAAAAACTATTCCAAACCTGTTTTCTAACTTATATTTATATCTTAAGTTATATTATTAAAGAAGTAAATGACATTATCCCCAGGTTTCACTCTACACATTCTGGGTTGACTCCAGCTGTATCTGCAAGAACCAGATTTTTTAGACTCTAGGAATGAAAGAAGAAATCTAATGAGATAGATAACTGAAAATTATCCCTTGCATGTAATCAGAAAAATGCAAATGTCCTTGCCAACCTCCTAGTGTATTCCTGGTATGAATTTTCAGCGTTTTTTCATTGAAGTATTAATTAAGTTTCCATTTGATTATTAGCCTATAATAACAAAGTAGTAAATATGTGTTACACAGCCTAAGAGCACTTCTCACTTTTAATACTCATAGATTTCATAGATTTCAGTTTCTTTAGAAAAACCATGTCTGACTTTATTTAACTGCCTGCAACAAACGAATAGAGAAATCTTTTTGCAATCGGCCCAGGATTCAGCACAAGCCTCATGTCTTTCTCTTGTATGCCTCAGCTGACCTTCAGAATTCTTGGTCAAAATTTACCTTCTTGTGCCTAACAATAACTACTAAACTTTTAAATTGTCTGTTACTCCTAAAGGATAAATCTCAATCCCTTAAGGTTTCCTTTTATAGGAATCTAAGGTGCCATTCAATGTAGTTCAATTTCGTATATTAAAATGTAAATGTTAAAATGTTAGACAAAATATAATACTTTCTATTTCTCCGACCTTTTTAAATATCTGTCTTTTTTACCTTAGAAGATTGTTCTGGGGATGTGGGGTGAAGAGAGGACAAAATGGAAAAAATACACCCCATTCTTAGGCCAAGGAAGTACTAAAAATGTATGAATTAGGATTATTGAAAGGTTATTTCAAGGAGGAATGTACAATGCTTCATTTATATGTCTCTAAGTTCTCTGCCTGTTAAATTTATACTTACAAGGAGGTGGCATATAATGTCGACATGATGACAGTGAGGCTTGTGGAGGGGGCTGAGGCTGGGGCTGCGCAACCATGCTTGATCCATAACCATCTATTGATAATGGTTGACTCGGGGCAGCAGCAGCAGCCTGATGGCCAAAGATTGCGGCTCGGGAAGAAGAAACAGGGCAGCAGGGGTCAAATGCAGATGCTCCGTGAAAACCACCATTTCCATGACTTCTGATACCACTGTTGCTCAGGTCTACTGGCAATGCCTGCTGTATAAAGAGGAACTATAAATCTTTCTAAAGTTTGGTCAAAACACCATTTCATGCTACATTATAAAAGTACTCCAACTGCAATCTAGAAAAATAGAATCTCTAAATTAAAATTTTAAAATGGTAAAATTTTTAGTATGAAGACCTATGCAGCACCAAAAAAATACTATGTGTGTCTTGGATTATAAAAACTGTAGTGATTATATATTTAAAATCTATAATTGGTGTTTAAAAGTCAAGCATAAGATCATGCTACAAGACGAACAAAAGTTCGTTAATATATTATTTCAACGTCTATTTCTCTTTCAGTATCTAGATCTTAGAGAAAGAAACTTTAAAATCATAGTTCCATATTCTTCCTTACCCTCAAATTTTAGTTATTAAGTTAGGACTACTTTGGAAAACATATAATCACACCACTGCAAAGATTAAGGATTCTAGGTAAAAACGTGCCTGTCCTGTTTCTAAACTGTATATAGCAAACATTCAACTGAAACTCTTAATAATACAGACATTATCCAAGATAACAAAGGGCGTGTGATTATTCAAGATGAAGCATGAGCTAGCTTTGCCTCATAACCTTTTCATTTACAAAAGAATTAGAAATATGATTTTAGGGAAGGCCCATTTACTAAGTTGGAAAATAAACCAGAGTCTAGATTCCATGTCTGCTCATCAGTGATTAAGTTTATTCCCCAAGAACATTTTGAAAAGTCCTAAGTAAAACATTTCATTCCATCACAATCTACTCCAGGGCAGGTTACAAAACAGAACTGCTTCTTTGTATTCTTAAAGTGATTTAAAGTACAAGTCTTTGCTTAGTGTTCAGTATGGCTGTAATTTTTTAAAATGTGATTAAATAATAATTAAAAAATAATTTGATGCTATATATCAATCTATATACAAGAATTGTTCAATACTAGAAGCTGAGGAGCTGAAGATGAAGAAAGCTAAGGAAATGCATTATTAGAGGCCCAGGTCACCCAGCAGTCCTTCGAATGTGGTCTCTGCACTTCCACTGGACTCCAGTCTTGAGGGATAACAGAAACAAAAGGAACTCTGAATGCTAAGAAGGAAGGGGGATGATGGTGCAGGAGAAGCTGTGGGAAGGCGAAAAAGAACTCCTTTCTTCTTCTAGAGCATGTATCTACAATCAATTAAGCAAATGTCTGGCCTCTTTGAGTTGACTAAATGCAATATATGCCCCTCAATTTGGGTAATAAAGTTTAAGAACAATATTGTAAAATGACTGTGAATTTGTATCCCCTTCTTACTTTCCTATTTGGACTAAGACTTGGCAAATGGACTGGATTATCAACATAAGCATGAGCAAAGTTTCTATCTTTTTCCCCAGTCAGTGATTAAGAACACTCCCAGAGAGTGAGTAAAGTAGGGTATGTGTCTCCTAGAAGAAACTGAAGCTAAAGTTAAAAGTAAAGAATAAAAAGAGAAGGGAGAAAATCCAAGAAACAGAAGCCTCTTCACAATTCCAGTAGTTCACTCAATTCTTCCTCTAGAAGGAAAAGAGAAAGTAAGCAAGATCGGTTCAGAAAGGACAAGTATTACTTTACAAAGACCATAAGTAATGCATAAGGCTAACTGAACTACTCTCTCAAAAGAGAAAGTTACATCCAAAGGAGTACTAAGGGCACAGAGTATTAAGTGACTACTGCACCTTCTCTGTTATCGGGCCTAATGCTCCCCAACCCTTTTCTGCCTACCCACAATCTCACACTAATCATAATGCATCTACACAATCACAAACCCTCAAATCAGTTTGCTTTTCCCACTCCTCAACTTCCTGCTGTGCCCGCACAGGTCTCGACTGGAGACTATCTGACATTATCTCATGAGCATGTGGCTGATTTCAGAGTCCTTCCATGTCTGTATGAGTCTCAAACTGTTTATAGTGTTAAAACTTCATTCTCTGCTCTCCTTCATACCCATCATCACCTCTGACTGCCTGATCCTGTTGATTTTCCTCAAGTTTTGTGTGCAATCCAAATACATCTACTCAGAGATAAGTGAATAGGTTACATTTATTTTACATGAACAAATCGGTAAGAGATCCTATCTATAATTAACTCACTTAGGTTAAAAGAAAATGTTGCATACACAAATGATCTCTCAAACCAACTGTATTACTTTATTAGTTCAACAATAATATTCTGTAAACAAAAAGCCCACATTTGGTAGCTCTGGAATGAATGCGGAGGTCAACATATTCACCTCTTCACCCTTTCCCTACGATACTTCAAAACCCTCCCTTTCAGCTCACATTTCTAATGAAAGAAAATTTTGCTTTGAAGCAAGACTTTTCATTCAGTCCACTAAAAAGTTTTTCTTGATGCTTCCTCATTCCCAAGAGGCAGAACAGGTTTAGATGATCAGTAGATGTTAATACTTAGAATTGTTAGGAGAATCAAAACGCAGTCTAAAATTAATTTGATATTTCCTTCTAAACCCTTTCAAACTGACTCCTGAAAACAGCAGCTTTTTTTTTTTTTTTTTTTTAAGGGAACATTTTTAATTTGTCAGATCCAGGAGCTTGATAACCATCAAAATTTTAAAAAATGAAGCAAGTACTTTAGGAAAGGTGAGGGAATACAGAAAAGCAGTTGCTCTGAATTTTCTTTTTGACTATTTTCTAGTATGTCAGTTATAGTTTTACCTTGAAATGAAATTATGTTTTGTTTTTCAAAGTATGTACGTACCTAGGTTATATCACAATTTTAGAGACGATAGAGCAAAAGTTAAAATTACATGTAATACATGACCTGCATTTACTTCACATGATCACCAATACAATTTGACATTTCAAGCATTCATCAATAATATCAACTAAATTACTTAATTATAATTTTGTTACTGATACTTCAATTCCCAGTGAACTAAAAACCTCATCTGCTCCAGAGAAACTATAGCACTGGTTTGCATCTGAAAAGGCAGTTTATTTCTAGATGAGTGGAGATACAGGCAGCTCCAGAGTAAAAGGAAGGGGAAAAAAGACTAGGAAAATTTCCCAGTTTCTCATAAATCAGGTTGACATTGCAATTTCAACCCTGTGAAATAAAATTCCAAAGATCAGATTCATCCGTTTTTAACTAAAAACACCAAAAACCATTTCAGAATTAAAAAACTCTATCACTTCTAATTTTCTAAATTCCAAGCCTTCTCAGTTAGTTGTAATGACTTGGACCATCAGAAAATCCCAGAGAATTTAAAAAAAATAAAAATAAAAAATCAAAGACCACTAAATTGGGCCACTTATGTAAGGGCAACAAGAATGATTTATTTAATATATAAAATTCTCGGGTTTTCTTTTTCCTCCTGAAACAAGCACAGTTTTTAAAAATTAAGAAAGAAACAATTTTTTTTCATCAAATTCCACATACCTGGTCATGATAGCTGGTACCAGAACTACTGTTGGCTCCACAGGGTGCTTGTACTTGTGGAGGTCTTTCCACAGGGCAGGTAGGCTCACTAAAGGAGGGAGAAACTGGGACAGGCGGGTGGGGAGTATGATGGTGGTGATGATGATGCTGAAAATGGTGGCTATGCTGCTGAAAGCAATTTGTGTGTGGATGTCCTAATGCATGGTGATTCTGTGACGACCCTCCACACGGTGAGTGCTGCGGACAGCAGGAAGGTAATCTTGGCATTGCAGGAGGGCCAGTTTCTGTTACAGCACTAGATGAAGTTCTCCTTGAGTCATCTTGAAACAAACAAAAATGCACATAACAATCAAATGATCAAATATCACTGTGTAGAAAAGAGGGACTGTGTATAATTAAGTAAATAATAAATTATTCAGGAAATTTAAATCTCTGTCAATAAGAATGTGATAACACCACAGTCATACTAAATTCGCGTATCACATAATTTTGGATAGTGAACATTACAGTGATTTTTCCGAAAGCCTAAATATCTCAGGTGAATCATATTTACCATGATTTTTTTTTTAAGTTTTATTTATTTAAGTAATCTCTACACTCAACGCAGAACTCGAACTCACAACCCTGAGATCAAGAGTCACACGTTCTTCCGACTGAGCCAGCCAGGCACCCCTACCATGATGTTTAAATGGCCCAGTCGGTCGAGGTGAGCAATTCTTGATCTCAGGGTTGAGTTTGAGCCCCATGTTGGGTGTAGAGATTACTTAAAAATAAAATCTTAAAAAAATTTTTTTTACCTAAAATATAAAAATTAGAAGAGTGGAGGGATGCCTACAGGTAGCTCAGTCAGTTAAACGTCTGTCTTCAGCTCAGGTCATGATCCCAGGGTCCTGGGATAGAGCCCCGCATTGGGTTCTCAGCTCGGCAGGGAGTCAGCTTGTCCCTCTCCCTCTGCCCGGCTCCGTGCTCCTGCTTGCTCTCTCTCTCAAACAAAAACTTAAAAAAATAAAAAATAAAAAAAATAGAATAGTGAAGAGCCCAGAGCCCTGTCTTTCCCTGTTTCCCGCTTCTGCACCTAATGCCTAAGCCATCTCCTCAGAACCCTTATGTTTCTAGAGTACCACTATTTTAGCCCTATTCCTAGAGTAACCAAGACCATGGATACCTTGCTCCTACTGGGCTCACAGAACCTAGCCAGGCTTTTTTGGGCCAAGGTACTGATTAGAAATACTCTAGTTACTCACACATAATACAAAAATCCAACCCGAACTGGCTAAAATAATAAACAGAATTTACAGGTTCACATAAATGAATCTGGGTTGGGTGCTTCAGGCTCTGGATGATATGCCTGATTGCACCAAACCTCTCTGTAATTTCCCTGGGTCTGCCCTCCCATGCATGTTCTATCCTGCTTTTCTTGATTCTCTTCTGGGCAAGGTCTGTGATCTAAACTCTGTTAGGCAGTATCTCCATTCTAAATCTCTCTATGTTGTTTTTCTTCCAAGCTCCTAGTCTGTCCTATTTGGGCTAATTTCTTGTGCTCTTTTACAAAAGGTTCTTCACCTTGGAAGTAGAATTCAGGAATCTGTGAACTTGGATGGAAAAAAAGTACTAATTTTTACTAATTTCTAATTGCCTCCTGGAATTAATACTACCTTCTTAGCACCAGTTGAGAGGTTAAATATCATAAGGAACTTGTAACAACCACAACAAAAAAGTTGACCAGGTGTTCACTTTTTTTAAGCTCCCTCTCTCTTTTTTTAAGATTTTATTTATTTGAGGAGTGGGGGGCGCAGAGGGAGAGGGAGGAAGAGAAAGAGTCTTCAGCAGACTCTTCACTGAGCATGGAGCCTGACATGGGGTTCAATCTCACAACCCTGAGATCATGACCTCAGCCAAAATCAAGAGGTGGAAACACTTAACAGACTCAGCCACCCAGATGCCCCAGGTGTTTATGTTTAAAACAAATTATAGCAGAGTCAAAGTCAGTTCTATAATTATGGTTACTTTCATTCATTTGCATCCCAATTTTCTTAAATAACCTGGATAAAGTTACAACTAGCTTATCAGGAACAGACTATGATCAACAGCCTATCTTTGCTATGCTGAATCAAACATTAATTATTTTCCATATGCTGTAATATTTGTGGCAATAACTATCATAGCAGCTTTACTTCTGACAACATTCTCAGGGTTTTATCTCAGCTTCTAGGACAAAGTATTGGGCAAATGAGTACCATTTATTGTGTTACTTCATAAAAAATGATCAAAAACCTCTGCAACACTAAATCAAATGACCTTCATATTTCCTTCCAATTTAGATGCCTTAATTTTACAAATCCAACTATTCAAGGATTATGGGTAACTCTAAAATGTAGGAGAGGGGGGCACCTAAGTGGCTCAGTTAGTTAAGCGTCTGCTTTTGGCTCAGGTCATGATCCCTGCGTCCTAGGATTCAGTCCAGCATTACTAGTCAGTTTCTCCTTCTCCCTCTGCCCTTCCCAACCTCCTCCCAACCTCTGGTGTCCAACCCCAGCCCAGCTTGTGTACTCGCTCTATCTCAAATAAATAAAATCTTAAAAAAAAATAAAATGTAGGAGAGGAGTATGTAATCAGAGCAAAAGATCTGTGGACTACGAAGGCTATAAATGAAGTGACATGACTCATTTGTTCAGAAAGAATTTGTCCTCTTTGTCTTCAAATATTTCTAATACAAAACTCAGAGTGAGAGAAGAGGACACGTTACTATATTTACAGCTGAATATGTATTTAAAAGGTCATCTCACTAACAATGTGGCCTCAAATAAGACTGACCTTATAGTTCTACTTCTTAGGGTACAGTTTTGGCTTCCAATTAAATTAATAATCTCTTTTCCTAGAGTGCAGAACCCTCTTTGTTGCTTAAACAGACTAGCAACCCAAAGTAAAGGCATCCAAATCTCCTCTTGTTCCAGAGTTACTGACCAGGAAAACTGCCAAGAATTAGAAGTGAAATACAAAGATGTGATCAAGCAAATAAACCACTTCTTTTTTTTATTAGAATTAGCCCAGAGTGTCCGCTAAAAATGAGACAAAAACAAACCTGCAACCAGAAATATTAATTCCATGGCCCAATGACATAATGCTGGTTAAAGTACTTTCATTGTAATTGTGACAGGATTACTGAGATGTATTCACCCATCTATTCATTCATTTGACAAGTCTTACACATAATAATGGCAAGGTAAAAGATCTACAAAAGGCACTGGAGAATACAATGGTGAAAACAAAAGTCCCGGAAATTTTTTTTTTTTAAAGTAGGCTCCCTATCCAGCCTGGAGCCCAATGGGGGACTTGAACTCACTATCCCGAGACCAAGACCTGAGTTGACATCAAGAGTCGGATGCTTAACAGACTAAGCCACCCAGGCACCCCAAAAGTCCTAGCCTTTAAAATAACTTATGATGTTGTCTGCCTCTGCTGTTTTATCTCTGGCAACTAGAAACAGGCCTGCACAATGTAGGTGGTTCAATAAGCCCTTGCTAAATATAAATTCACCTCACAAGGGAAAAGAGGCATATATGCAGATAGGTGCTAAGAGAAAAACTTGATCTTTAGTCCTCAAGGAGATCATCATCATCAAGTACAGAAACAATTTAAGATATATTATGATTTAAGACATGTTGATTCCAGCATTAGAACAGAAGCACTGGGTTCTACATAGGGCAATGTTGTGCCCCAGAGAACATCTGGCAACACTTGGAGTAATTTTGCTCGTCACACCTGAAGTGGAAGTGGCACTACTAGAATTTAGTAGAGGTAAAAAATGCTGCTAAATATCCTATCCTACAACACACAGGGCAGCCCCTCATATGAAGAACTGTGCAGCACAAAGACAACAGTGTCAAGACTGAGAAATAAGGGAAGAGGATAGGCATAAAGGAAGAGTCTGGCTTCAAGCCAGACTTCCTAGGTTTGAATACTTGCTCCATTATCATATAACCATGGGCAAGTTACTTCACCTATAAAATAAGAAGAGTAATGGAAACTGCCTCAGAAGTTATTACAAAAATCAGAGTTAATGTAGGTAAATCATGGACCAATACTAAGAGCTCAACAGATGTTAGTTATTATTATTCACTATAACGTTAGCTCTATTAGAGCAGAAAATTTGTTTTCTTCCCCCATTGCCTATAACAGTGCCTGATTTATAGTGTGCAATCAATAAGAACTGGAATAAATGAATATATAAGATACCACTCATGGACAAAGCAAGGAGCACACAGAAAAGTCAGATAGACGATGAGCTGCTTGGGGCATGCTGAGTCTGAGGTGACTGCAGAATGGTCCAGAAGAGATGTCCAACAGGCAGACGGATATAAAAATTTAAAACAAAGAAAGGGTTCTGGAAATACAAATGGAAGGTCACTGGCATATTGGTGGTAGCGGAAAACACACGCAGTTTGAGATGGGCCAGTGAGAAAAATAATAATAGAGTCCTAAGAGAAAACAGAGATGTCAAGAAGGTTACTGCCAGACTTTATAACACATTTGTTTTGAAAGGAGTCAGAAGCAAGTTAAAGGAAGGAGTTTAAGGTACAGGAGATCTTCCATTTAAGTGTATAAAACTTAATACAAATGTACACATGCACACAAAGGGAATGGAACAAGTAAAGATCCTGAAAAAGTAACTGTAAAAGCAAAGTCAAGGACACAAGAAAGGGAAGAGGTAGAGCATGAATAAAGGCACTGGAAAGAAGAGGAAGGAGTTAAAAGATCAGGAGTCAGGAGAGAAGGACAGGTATGAAAAGTTTTCATGGAAGGGTTGGAAGTTATAAGTGCTTGAGAACCTTCATTTACTTTTTATTCATTTTTCCCTGGGGGAATCAAAGTCTTGAGGAGGATGAGGAAATTTTGATAGCCACAAGTGGAAAGAAAGGGAATTAAATGAGATATCGCACTATATATCACACTATAGCAACTAATTACCAAAAGCCCAAGATTAGATACCATAAATTCAAGAGGCACCAATTGGCTTGGTTCTGTAATTTTTACCAGCCCCATCTAAAAACCTGGACAGGAGTGAAGCTAGGTGGCTTGAGTGATTCAAGGCTGGAAATATGCAAGAAGGTACAAAGAACAGCATGTGAAGAAAATAGATTAATGTTCTATAGCGTCTTAGCAGGAAATGACGTCAGCAGAACTGAGTGCCCTAATGTCACAGGAGTACCTGTATGTGCTTCTAGCAGGTTTATACAGAGGAACAATTTGGCGTGGAACAAAGTTCTCCTAGAGAAACACAACACAAACAAGTCTATCCCAAAGATAGTCATTAATATAGGTAAAGTAGCATCATGAGAAAGGCATTCAGAGAGTGAAGTCACTACCCTAGATATTAAAAGTGAATTCTGAGTGAACAAGAGTCTTAAAAAACAATAAGTAAATAAAAGCTTTGAACAGTCTTCATGTAAAGTTGAGACTGTGTCACATAAAATCTAGACAAGATGAGAGTCCATAAAGCTACCAAGAGAAAGGAGTGAATGAGAAGAGTTCAAATCTTTGCCTCAAAGATTATTATTGGCTTTCAAAGTATTTAACTTCCAGATTACTTCATTTCTGAAATGTGAAGAGTAATATTAATAACAAGGAAATTTTTCAGAATTAAATAATAATATATAAAATAACACATAAGACAGTTTGGTACTCAAAAAAGAGTATATACTCGATAAATGAAATAAAAATTAGCCCATTTCATTTCTCCCTACATTTTTTTTTTCAAAGAATATAGTACTTTTTAAAAGACATCTTTGAGGGACCTGGGGTGGCTCAGTTGTTAGGCGTCTACCGTTGGCTTGGGTCATGATCCCAGGGTCCTGGGACTGAGCCCCATGTCGGGCTCCCTGCTCAGCAGGAGGCCTACTTCTCTCTCTCCCACTCCCCCCGCTTGTGTTACCTCTCTCACTGTCTCTCTCTCTGTCCAATAAATAAATAAAATCTTAAGGAAAAAAAAAAGACATCTTTGGGAAACTTCCTTGGACTCTGGATTCTACTTTCAATTTCCCACAACAGTGAGACCTAAATCCAGCCACAAGAAGATTTTTTAATCTGCTCAATCTAAGTTATAATGATATTGTAAGAATTTAGAAAGATACTATTAAAAGTAAAAAATGACAGAAAGCATAAGGTGGTTTTATTATTAATGGTGATAGTGTCAAATCTATGAGCTACAGGGTCTATAACACCCCAGTTAGTAAATGTTTAGCAAGTTCCTAGCTCCATGCCATTGTCCAGGACAGAAGAAGGCTAGCTTAATGCTCAGTTACACAGGTGATAGAAAAAAGGACCACAGCTATCACTGCTAACTGAAACATACTAAATAATCTGAGGTAAGAGCTAAAACACTTAAACACAGGAGTAGATCTTTGTGCCCCTGGTTAGGAAATGGTTTCTTAGATATGACAACAAAAAGAAAAAAAAAGAAAGAAAAATAAAGAAAATGGACATCATCAAACTTTTTAAAAAATTCCTATCCTCATTTCCAATTCTTTTGGGGGCATACCTAGGAGTAAGACTGTAGGTCATAGGATAACTATGGTTTAACATTTTGAGAAACCGCCAGAGTTCTTTCCATGGCAGCTGCAGCATTTTACTTTCCCACCAGATGTTCATTAGAGTTCCAATTCCTCTACATTTTTGTCAACACTGGTTATTTTCTGATTTCCTGTTCTTTGGTTTTGTTTTGTTTTTTTTTGAATAATAGACATCCTGATAAGGATAGAGTAATGCTTCCCTGTGATTTTAATTTCTATTTCTCTAATAATTAATGATGCTGTTTTCATGTCCCTCTTGATCAACTGTGTATCTTCTCTGGAAAAATACCCATGCAAATTCTTTGCCCGTTTTTAAACTGGGGTATCTGTCTTTTTATTGTTGAGGTGTGTAAGCTCTTTTAAAGTCCGAGTACTAGACCCTCATCAGATACATGATTTTCAAGTATTTTTCTCCCATTCTGTAGGCTGTCTTTTCACTTTCTTGATAAAGTCTTTTGATGTACAAAAGTTTTAAATTTTGTTGTTCAATTTACCTATTTTTTCTTTTGTTATTTGTATTTTTAGTCAGCCATCTAATTCCTGCTGATCTCTTTCAGTTGAGCTATGATACTTTGGTAATATATGGCACACAACTCAAATACAAAATCAAAGTCTAATTCTAAAGAGACTATTTTGCTCACATACAGTTTATTCTAAGAACAAGCTCTTGCTAATACAGCTAAGATCTTAAAATCAATACTTTTCCTAACAAGAGTAATAGAAGAGTCGTTCCCCACTTTACTACATACCTCCTACAGAAGTACCAGTCATACTATTGCTTGTAAGAGTAGCTGAAGTCTCTGACACTGTGGAGGGTTGGCTACCAGTGACAGCTGAAGCAGTATCAGAGGCCTGCTCAGAGGTAGATGGATTTGAATTGTTAATGGAAGTGCTTGTGGTTTGTGATTCCATTCTTGCAGAAGTGGTTGGTACTACAGTAGGTTCTACAAAATACAAAATGTTTATTTAGCATTTTAAAACACATTAGGTGACAGGTTATATTTTAATTCAAGGTAACTTTTTATAATTATTAAAACAAACCTTAAAAATATGAACTGTCTAATAAGCACAATATCTAATTAAAAAAACTTTCATAAAGTTAGCCTGCAACATCAAAATGACATGTAACTAAAATATGATTACTGCATTTAAAAAAAACCAATGCATATTCCAAACAATTCAGGTGATTATCACAGTTTTCTGGGTAAAAACTATGTACATTTTCTGAACACAAAGAAAGTGAGAAAAGGAAAGTAAAATCTCTTTATATTATTTTCATACACATTGACACAGGCTGTCAGAACAGTGTTACAAATTATACTTTCTCTGGTACAGAATGGATTCTAGAGTCAGACTGCTTGGTTAAGCAATTTTGATTTCACCAATGACACTACAGTCATGGATAAGCTACTTAACCACTCTTCATTTCCTCATCTGTAGAACTGGGAAAGTACAGAATTTTCTTTATACAACTATTGTTAGGACGAACTGAAGTCACACATACAAAGTACTCTGTATAATGGTTTATATATAGTAACCACTTAAATTTCTAAAACTGTTTTAATCTCCTTTACAGCCTTTATGTGCACTCTCAAAAAAACTTTTGTAAATGTTAATATTCATTAGTATATTCTAATAAAAATTAAACATTTTGTAGAAAGTAAAAGAAATTTCAGGCAGACCTTGACTTATGTATGAGTTCTATTTCAGACTCTAATTATAAAAGTTACATTTTTTAGTTGTTTTAATAATAAATAATAATAATAAATAGCTGTTTAAAAAGTGAGACTAAGTCTATCCAAAGCAGAGTCACAACAACTGGATCAGAAAAGGGATTCACTCGGGGCGCCTGGGTGGCTCAGTTGGTTAAGCGACTGCCTTCAGCTCAGGTCATGATCCCGGAGACCGCAGATCGAGTCCCACATCGGGCTCCCTGCTTGGCAGGAAGCCTGCTTCTCCCTCTCTCACTCCCCCTGCTTCTGTTCCCTCTCTGACTGTGTTTCTCTCTGTCAAATAAATAAAATCTTTAAAAAAAAAAAAAAGAAAAGAGATTCACTTAATGTGATATAGAATTAGAGGACAAACTACTGTATACAATGCAGTGTGCTAAGCTGATTTATGAAACACAAATAGTCCTGTTAATCTACATGGGACAATGTACTTTGGACACTAAAACAAATATATTTGCTTATACAGAAAAAGTGGAGGAAAGAACCTCTGTTTATATGCAAATGGTTTGCAGATCCGTTTCTCAACGTTAGCCTTATTGGTATTCTGGCTTGAGTGATTCTTTGCTAGAAATGGGAGTCAGGGCAGGGGCATGGCTGTCCTGCGCGTTGTGGGATGTTCACAGCAACATCCTGGGCCTCTACCCATCAGACATTAGTAGTACTCTCCCACAACTGTAAGAACCAAAACTGTCTGTAGGTATCGCCAACTGTCTTCTGGGGCACAAAACGGTCACCACTTAAGAACTATTGGTCTAACTGATATACTTAATATTTTGGACTTATTTTAGTAAGATAGATGCTTTCCACTTAGAGAATCTAGCAGAGAGACAGGGGCATCTACTGATCCCTAAAATATTTACAACCTTAGTAATAAAAGTATTCTGGTTGAACTAATTACAATGGGTTAAAAGAGTACTTTGTCACCTTCTCCTACTTATTGGCTGACAGATGTCACAGGGAAAAACATAGTTTCCAAACTAGCAATCCTAAATTAACTCTGAGGAATCTCCAATTAATCCCAAATATATTAATCACTGTCTTACAGATAATTTATGGCACTTCAAAATAAAAACTTGAGACATGGTTGAATGAAATGGAGACAGCGGAAATAAATTATCTCTTCATGAACATCTTAATCCCAAAGTAATGATACTCTGAAAGTTATGACCATCCAAGATGCAAACAATCCATAGAAGACCTGGTTGCACAAGGTCTGTAACTCTCTTGACCTTATGTATCCTTTCTCTATTTATAGCTAACAAACTCACATATGGTTTCTCATCTTTCTTTAGGGAAATTATGATTGACCATTTCCTTCTAAGATGTAACTAATACCTAAAGGTAATTCTTAATATGTGGTGAAATTCACATATGTATTCACATACTCATATATACTACCACTTTCATTAATCTCTATTTTCCAGCTCCAGCTTTCTTTCCTTAGTTGTTTGGATGCAGCTATAAGCCGAAAGAAAACACTAAAGCTGAGCAGCACAAAAGGTACCAGTAATATCAGAGGATAACATAACTTTTTAGAAGTAACCTCCACATTTCTTTCTTTTCTAAGTAGGCATGGAGCCCAACATGGGGCTTGAACTCACAACCATGAGACTGAGACCCACGCTGAGATTAAGAGGTCAGTTGCTTAATCAACTGAGCCACCCAGGCGTCCCAAATTTTGACACTGCAAATAACCAATATTTACCATATAAATTCAAGTTCAATTGCCTTTCTGTTGCATTTAAAAAGTGTCATCTATATTTTTCATAGCAAAGTTAAAGTATGACAATAATAGTATAAATGAAAATAAAAGGTAAGTCTGAGGATAGATAAACTACCACTTGTAAAAGTATTTTTTTTTTCAGGTGCCTGGGTGGCTGCTCAGTGTTAAACATCTGCCTTCAGTGCAGATCATTACCCCAGGGTCCTGAGATCAAGCCCCACATTGGGTTCCCTGCTCAGCAGAGAGTGTGCTTCTCTCCCTCCCTCTTCCCCATCCCTGCTCATGTTCTCTCTCTCCTCTCGCTGTAATAAATAAATAAAATATTTAAGAAAAAAAGTTTTTTTTTCCTAAGAAAATAATTACCAAGTAATGAAACAACAGAAAGAATTTCAGGCACAAGTTATAAACTGAGGCTGTATCAATTGAAAGGTAAGATTGGGATATCTGACAACTTTCCTATAGTTTAACAATGTTACCAGGAAGTAGTAGTAGAGGACTTTCATTATAGGAGTTTCAAAGATATTTGATTTTATTAGTTCTCTTCATAATTCTATATTATTACTAACCCAACTTACCATCTTCATCAACAGTAAGGTCCACAACTTCTGCTGCATTTTGCCTCAAGGGTTGTATAACAGTAGAAATCCTACTACGGTTCCGTGGCTCCTGTGGCCGACTTGTATGAGAATTTGAACCTTGACTCCAATGAGATCTGGAGTGTCCAAGAGTTGAACGAGACCTTAAATGACATCAATATTAAATTAGTTAATATAAAGAAAGAACAAAATTTTTAGTTATCCAAGAAATTATATAACTTTCTGGTTGGGCCCCACACTTAGCGGGGAGGTCTGGTTGCCCATCTCCCTCACCCCCTGCTCATGCTCTCTCTCATATACATAAAATCTTAAAAAAGCAAACAAACAAAAAAAACAACTCCCCACCATGCATGCGCTCTCTCTCTCTCTGAAATAAATAATTCCTAAAAAAAGAAAAAAGAATACTGCTGTCTTTTCAATGGTTATTCTGAATACATACCTGGGTTGTAATCATGTATTTACATTTTCTTTAATACCTAAAATTATTCACCATAGGTAAAGTAACAAAAACATCAGGATTCTAAACATTAAATAATTCACATGATCTTATATGTTCAGGCCAGACTGATTTGCAAAACACACTTTTGAGAGGCCTAAACAAAGTTTTTGGTAGTGTCCTAAAAAATATTCAAAGCCCCAGAGATTTCCTGAGATCAGGAGAGGTAAGGATAGATGCAGCTAGTTTATTAGTTTAGTAGTCATAAGAAATTTCACTTGAGCCAGTTTATGCTTTTAAAGCATGTAACCACAAACCCTCAACAACACCTAAAACTTATGTCATCACCTTTTATTATGTGTGTGGTGCTATACTGCACTAAATTATCTACAGGTATATATTTTATTTAAAAAATTTTTGAAGGATTCACTGTAATAACCTGAACTGAGGGTACAGAGGGACATTATATAGAATATGCAGTCCTAAGGACCCAAGAGAAAAATGTCTGTTTTAGAAAAGTGGGGCCTGGGGCGCCTGGGTGGCTCAGTTGGTTAAGCAACTGCTTTCGGCTCAGGTCATGATCCCAGAGACCCGGGATCGAACCCCACATCGGGCTCCCTGCTCAGCAGGAAGTCTGCTTCTCCCTCTCTCGTTCCCTCTGCTTGTGTTCCCTCTCTCGCTGTGTTTCTCTCTGTCAAATAAATAAAATCTTTAAAAAAAAAAAAAAAAGAAAAGTGGGGCCTGGGCACGTGAGTGGTGCAGTCAGTTAAGCATCTGTCTTCAGTTCAGGTCATGACCCCAAGGTCTGAGGATTGAGCCCCATATCAGGCTCCCTGCTCAATAAATAAATAAAATCTTAAAAAAAAAAAAAATAGAAGGGGCGCCCGGGTGGCTCAGTTGGCTAAGCGACTGCCTTCAGTTCAGGTCATGATCCCGGAGACCCGGGATCGAGCCCCATGTTGGGCTCCCTGCTCGGCGGGAAGTCTGCTTCTCCCTTTCTCACTCCCCCTGCTTGTGTTCCCTCTCTAGCTGTTTTTCTCACTGTCAAATAAATAAAATCTTTAAAAAAGAAAAAAAATTAAAAAAAAATAGAAGGGTAGGGCTTATGATGTTTCTTTTTCCTCTTGCCCAAATTGAGTGTAAAAATGCTTAGAAGCTTATTATTTAGGGATGCCTGGCTGGCTCAGTTGGAAGAAAAAGTGACTCTGAATCTTGGGGTGGTGAGTTCAAGCCTCACACTGGGTATAGAGATGACTAAAAAAAAAATAAATACACTTTAAGGAAAAAAAAGAACCTTACTGTCAGCATGTATAGAAAGAGTGAACAGGATCCATTTATACATAGTTATCAGGGATGTGAGCTCAACCACTGAGAAAAGAACCAGGCTAAAATGACCTCAAGTGTAGAGCCTAAGAATTTAGAAAGAAGGGCGCCTGGGTGGCTCAATGGGTTAAAGCCTCTGCCTTCGGCTCAGGTCATGATCTCAGGGTCCTGGGATCGAGGCCTGCATCGGGCTCTCTGCTCAACAGGGAGCCTGCTTCCTCCTCTCTCTCTGCCTGCCTCTCTGCCAACCTGTGATCTCTGTCAAGTAAATAAATAAAATCTGTAAAAAAAAAAAAAAAATGTAGAAAGAAGCTCAAATTCTAAAATGAAATTCTTAAGTAAACAGGAGTATAAAGGTTACCAGAAACACAGAAAAAAAAAAAAAAAAGACATTGCATTTCCTTAAGAACTGTGTGGACTGAGGCATGATAGCAAACAAATGTTTCAGGATGAAATGGTTGTGGTATGGAAAGAGATTACTATTTAAAATACTTGAGAAACCAAGATCCTGAAGTAAGACTGAATAGTCTATTATTTCTGGGAAGCTCTTAATAGCTGCAGAAAGTTCCAGGTCCACTTTGCTGTTTACGAAATCTTCAAGGATGCTGTAACTCCAAGTATTATGCTGCTGCATGAAGCACCAATAAAAAAGCTGGTGTATGAGGAACAGTTTCACATGGGCCTTTCTCATTCCTATGATTAGTAGCAACTGTCAAATCCTGAAACTAAAGAAACTGAAAACAGATGCACGCTCTCCTTTTTTAAAAAATTATTTTTAAGCAACCTCAACACCCAACACAGAGTTCGAATCCACAGCCCTGAGATGGAAGTTGCAACACTCCACCAACTCAGCCAGCCAGGCACCCCTGGATGCATTCTCCCTTAGAGAGGAAAGGCCAGGAGCCAGCTAAACAGTGACAAAGTTAATATTCCAGGTAATAATAAGGAAAATAAATATGGGTCATAAGCATTCTATGTCTTTTTTAAGATCAATATCCATTACAATAGTAAACGCATCTGCATGAACATTAAGCACCTCCATGACAAAAAAGATCTCCAAATGTTGATCCAAATGATGTTCCAAAAAGACAGGTCTTTCATTTCAACAATCCTTGTAGCTCATAAAAACTGAGTCAGTATTGTACCAAGCACTAATGCACAGTCATAGGATAACTGTGGCACCTACCATGGAATATCAATTTTCCTCAGAGCCTAGAAAAATCATTTAAAACGGATACATTACAGAAGTGTTCTCTTCCATGCCATTAGAACTTGTGTTCCAATGGGAAAGTACAAATGGAGAAGCAAATTTTAGGTATGGTTTATAACATGCTTCCAAAATATTTTTTTTAAATAAGTAACACAAATTAAAACACCATGAGCAAATGTATCTCTCAATTCATTCCAACACAAAAATTAAGGTTCATCCATAGATTAGTTTGGTATACCAAACGGAATAAAGGAGCACTTCACTGCTTCTCTCACCAATATTTGTAATCATGTAAGGCACAGGATGAATACTGTTAGGGTTTTTTTTTCCTTTTTTTCTTTTTTTTTTTCTTTTTGGGTGAAAATGATAAACAAAAGGGCAATGTCATTTCCAGTTATTTATCAAAAGAAATCAGACTCTTTCATTCATTTTTTATTTTTTTTTATTTTTTATTTTTTTAAAGATTTTATTTATTTGACAGAGAGAAACACAGCCAGAGAGGGAACACAAGCAAGGGGAATGAGAGAGGGAGAAGCAGGCTTCCTGCCGAGCAGGGAGCCCGATGTGGGACTCGATCCCGGGTCTCCGGGATCATGACCCGAGCTGAAGGCAGTCGCCCAACCAACTGAGCCACCCAGGTGCCCTGTCATTCATTTTTTAGTACAGGGCTTAGATGAAATCACTGAGTGAAGGACAACAACACTGTAAAAATATGTTCCATACCAGGTTGCCCTATTATAATAGCATAAACGTCAATGCTATCAATGAGATCTTGAAACAGACTGTAACAAAAAAGAATACTTCAACATCAATACTCCTTAATATTTTTCAACACTTTCAATTTTAGTGTCATCTCCAATAATTTATGTTTTATTCATATCTAAATTTCAAAGAAGTTCATGAACTCTCTGAATCACAAAACAAAATTTTGGGAAGCACTAAATAAAATTACTGTTCTCTACAACAATAACTCTTAATTCTCACTGTACACTTGCAGCGCTTAAAAAAAAACTGACCGCCCCCCCCCAAGATCATCTGGGATATGATCTAGGGATCAATTTTATCTTTATAATCTTCCCAGGTGAGTCTAATGCAACCTGGTTTGAAAACTACTAATCTGGCATTTGCTCAAACGAGGTCTCAAAAAAAAAAAAAAAAAATTTTTTTTTTAAATGTAAATATCCACAGCACAAATATGTTTAAATATTTATATTTAAAACTTCACGTAGGGGCGCCTGGGTGGCTCAGTTGTTAGAATCTGCCTTCGGCTCTGGTCATGATCCCGGAGTCCTGGGATTGAGCCCTACATGGGGCTCCCTGCTCAGCAGGAAGCCTGCTTCTCCCTTTCCCACTCCTCCTGCTTGTGTTCTCTCTTTTGCTGTCTCTCTGCCAAATAAATAAATAAAATCTTAAGGAAAAAAAAAAAAAGCCTCTGACTCTTGATTTCAGCAGCTCAGGTCATGATCCCAGAGTCCTGGGATTAAGCCCCACATGGGGTTCTATGCTCAGTACAGAGCCTGCTTCTCCCTTTCCCTCTGCTCCTTTCCCCTACTTGTTTGCTTGCTCTCTAATAAAATCTTTAAAAAAAAATCCAAATACACAACTAGAAATTAAAATCATACCGATAACTTTCCCCGACTGTTACAATCTCCACCTCACTGTCAGTTGAGGTAACATTAATTTCTTCATTGGCAGTGACCTGGGGAGTGGAGGAAGCCTCTATCACCACAACATCTTCATCAATATTTCCTGGAAACAGAAAGGAAAACATTTTAAACTAACTAACTGACAAAAATTTTTTGACTTTGAAGGCTATGAAATTCAGTAAAAAAACTTACCTGTCAAAATCAAAGTTGCTTTTTTTTGTAAACAGAGCTAAACACACATAGTGAAAATTGTACTCTCTTAATCTGTGCCTTCATGTTTCTTCTTTTATGATTTTTGTTCTTTACAACTTTTAGTGGTTTCCATATAAATATTAATCCTGTAATATCTAAAGGTATTAAGATCTTATATACTTACATCCCATAATAACCCTTTAGTATCTAAAATAAAGATACATTTGCTGTATGTTTTACTCAAGAGTTTGTTTTTTTTGTTAAACAAGATACAGTATTCTTTTAAGAAAGATAAAGTAATTTCTGGTTTTAAACTATGAAATCTATTGTATTTTTGTATATGTTCTTTTCTAAATTGTTCTAAGTTTGGGAAGGGCATCCTTATTGGGAAGACAGATACATGTATTTGGTTCGATATGTTTCCTTAATTATTTACCTCACCTTGAACTAATTTTTGTTTATGGCCTTAGGTAAGATTATAAATAGAATCCAGCCCTGTCTCTTCATGGCTAACTAGTTATCCCCAAACCATTTACTGAAAAATCCTCTTTCCTCCCATTAAATTTTGATAACTCCCTTAAATATTCGTACATGTTTTAGGTTATATTTTAATGGCATCTATTTATCCCCCTTGACAAAGATTCTTATATCAGGGTAATCCTATTTTTTTAAACAGCTTTTCTGAAGTATAACTTTCATACTTTAAAATTCACATTTTGTCTCAAGGAACATTACACACCCATGCTCATAGCTAAGAGGTGGAAACACCACAAATGTCCATCAATGGATGAACACATAAACAAAATACTGTATATGCATACAATGGAGCATTATTCAGCCTTAAAGAAAAGAACTATCACATGCTACAACATGAACAAATCTTCAAGATATTATGCTGTAAGATAACCCAGTCACAAAAAATTTTAAAATACTGTATGATCCACTTATGTGTGGATCTAAAGCAGTCAAATTCATAAGGAAAGTAGAGTGATGGCTAATAGGGCTGAGAGGAGAGGGAAAAGCAAGTTATTTAACAGACGGAGTTTCAAACTCCAATAGAAAAAAGTTCTGGAGATCTGTTTCACAGCAATGTGGATATACTACTTACTACTGCTATAATGTATACTTTGAAAAAAAACGATTAGATGGTAAAAAAAAAAAAAAATCATGTTCCACTTCATCTCTTGCTGTATTTTTCACACATCTGGTACTGAATGTCTTCTTTTTTTAACCTTTTTAAAAACATTCCTCTCTGTTCATTACTATTACCTGTCAATGTAAAGGTATGCCAAGAATTTACAGGTCATTTTTTTTCTTTTCTTTTTACAAGTCATGTTTTATTCATATCTTTAAAAATTTATTTATTTCACAGAGAAAAACACAACTAGAGAGGGAACACAATCAGGGGGAGTGAGAGAGAGAGAAGCAGGCTTCCTGCAGACCGGGGAGCTAAATGCAGGGCTCAATCCCAGAACTCCGGGATCATGACCTGAGCTAAAGGCAGACACTTAATGACTGAGCCACCCAGGTCACACAAGTCATGTTTTCATAAGAATTTTCCCATATGAATTCTGAAAGCTAAAAATTTCACACATTTTAAGTGCACATTTCACTGGTTTTAGTAAATTTATATAGAACATAACCACCACCTCAGTCCAATTTTAGAATTATCTCCAACACTCTTAAAAGATCCTATGTGCCCTGTTTCAGTCAATCATCATCTCTCCATGCCCAATCCTACACTCCTACAACTGACCTCCATTTTGTCATTATGGACTAGTCTGTATTTTCAAAAGTTCTATATCAATATGGAATCATACATTATACACACTTTTGTATCTGGATTTTTCTTTTTAAGCGTCTGGATTTTTTTAAGTGTCTGGATTTTTCATTCAGTGACATATTCGTTTTGTGATATTTACTCATTAAGTTGTGTGCATCAATAGTTCATTCTTTTTCATTATTGAGTGGTATTCCTATCATATGAATATACAACAGTTTGTTTATCCATACTTCTGTTGATGGACATCTGGATTTTTCTCACTTTTGACTATTACAAATAAAGCTGCTATGAACATTAATCTGCTTAGGTTTCTCTCTCCCTCTCCTGAGCATACGAAGGGGATGGGCAGAGGCAGAGGGAAAGACCGAGAGAAAAATCTCCAGCCAACTCACCGTGGAGCGAGGAGCTGGATATGGGGCTCAATCCCTCAACCCCGACATAACGACCTGAACCAAAATCGTGAGTTGGATGCTCAACTGACTACGTCACCCAGGCTCCCCAACTTTTCATTTTCTTAATGGTGTGTTCTGAAACACAAACGCCTTTAATTTTGATGAAATTCAAATTAGCACTTTATTTTATGCATGATGCTTTTGGTGACATATTTAGGAAATTTCTGTCTAACAGAAAGTCACTGAGAATTTCTCCTATGATTCTTTTTTTAAGATTTTATTTATTTGAGAGAGAGAGAGAGAGAGCGAGTATGAGAAGGGAGAAGGTCAGAGGGAGAAGCAGACTCCTGGCAGAGTCGGGAACCCGAGGTGGGACTTGATCCCAGGACTCCAGCCAGGATCATGACCTGAGTGTAGGCAGTCACCCAATTAACACCCAGGTGCCCTCTCCTATGTTTCTTCTAGAAGTGTATAGTTTAGCTCTTATATTTAGGTCTATGTTAATTTTAGTGTCTGACATGACATAAAAAGTCTAAATTAATCTCTTTTGCATGTGGATCTATAATTGTTCCAATAACATTTGTTGAAAAGACTAGAATACTTCTATTTTGATACCTAGTAGATTCAGGTTTTCCTAATTCTGCAGGATTATAAAATCAAGGGACAAGGAAAATGCTTGTGATCTGGACTGAACTGGCATTGAGCAACACTAATGAAGTCCTGACATCTCTATAAAATACATTTTTTTATTCAAGAATATATCTTGCCATCTACCAATCACCTTTTATAAATCTCTAGAAAACCTGTAGGTTTGGTCTGATTATAAATGCTAATATTGCTATATAATTTTCTTCATAGAGGCCAAATATACTCCTATTAAGATTATCTTTAGGGGCGCCTGGGTGGCTCAGTTGGTTAAGCGACTGCCTTCGGCTCGGGTCATGATCCCGGAGACCTGGGATCGAGCCCCACATCGGTCTCCCTGCTCGGCGGGAAAGCCTGCTTCTCCCTCTCTCAGTCCCCCTGCTTGTGTTCCCTCTCTGACTGTACTTCTCGCTGTCAAATAAATAAAATCTTTAAAAAAAAAAAAAAAAAAAAAGATTATCTTTAGAGAGGGCACCTGGGTGGCTCAGTAGTTAACCATCTGCCTTCAGCTCAGGTCATGATCCCAGGGTCCTGAGATTGAGCCCTGCATTGGGCTCCCTGCTCAGCAAGGAACCTACTTCTCCCTCTCTCACTCCCCCTGCTTGTATTCCTTTCTCACTGTCTCTGTCAAATTAATAAATAAATAAAATCTTTTAAAAAAGATTATTCTTAGAGACTTTATTCTCCTTGTTGCTCTTCCAAATAAGCTTCCCTTTCTTATTATTTTCTCTTAGTATGTAAGTATACCATTGATACTGTGTATATGTAGTTTTAGCCAACTTTTACTGAACTCTTGCTTACCACAATGACAACAAATGGTTCAACTTTCTTGTCATGGTGGAGTTTGTGCAATCTATTCCTTCAATCAAGGTGCCATTTCTTGGAAACATTGAATTTCATCTCTAATAGACCTGTACATCATCAAACATCTGCTTTATTTCAAAAGCTGGCCAGTATCTGGAGGAGATTCAAGCCCATGACAAAGATCTATGATGTACTCTGTGATACTTCAAAGAGGAGAAGAGAGTAGGCACTGGCAAATGAGAGTCAATGAAAGATGATGTGATTTGGAGAAAGTTATTTCTGAAGTAGTTTCTAAGTTCTAAAGACTACACACATAGACATATTGAGGTAGAATGTATTTTTAACAGTCTAAATATATCTTATAGGCACAGGAAAAACAGAGCACTTGAGTATCTATTTAAAATAATATCCGAGATCCAATTTCTAAATTAGTTTTCCAATTCTTCCTTCATAATCATACACATGATGCAGCTTAAGGCAAGAGTACAAAAAAAATTGTATATTTAAAATTAAAAATATTATACATATAAATAAAACATCACAGATTTTTTTAATACTTCCCTTATTTTAACCCACCAACTGGACATTACCATTCTACATGGAGAAAAGCTACACCTGCATATAATCTTTATTAGTGATTTTTCTCCATGTATTGTGTACATGAAATTTCCTTAAAAGCCTGTAAAAAAATAACCAAACATTATAAACACCTTATAAATAAGCAAAATCTAACATAGATGCAACATTCTGAAATTCCAGTGGTAAGTGATACAAACAAGCTTTTTGTTAAAGTATTAAAATTCAATTTACATAATTTTTATGAACATGGATTGTGTAACTAAAGGTTATGTAAGTAACCGATACACTCTTTTTCTACTGCTTAAGTATCATTTTTCTAGACAAGAACTGTGCAAGCACAACTTGAACATAAATCTTGTAACTAAGTAATAATCACAACCACCAAGATTTGGACATCTATAATTGAATATTTTTTCTAGAATGACAATTATTTCAAACAAAATTTAAAGGAAACATTCCTAAAAAGATGAAGTTAAATCTCAATACTACTTAAAATCAGGAGAATAGGTCATTTCTTATTAGAACAATTTTATTTTCACACTGTCTCTTACATTTAGAAATATTAAAGGATAAGTAATTTGAGTATAGCTAAGACATTAAAGTGGTAAGCCCCTAGGTGATTTTTAACTATTTCTTTTAAGATTATTTATGTTGCTTGTACTTTCTAAAATATAATGAGGCGGGGGGGGGGGAATCATGAGAAATAACAGGTAACAGCCTGGAAAGACTGTAGGTACTTTTATAAGTCATAGAAATAATGGCTTCTCTGACGGAGTTCTTCATGAACTCAACAAACCATTTCTATTCCCTGATAAGAGATCACAGATTGTCTTGGCAGCACCTGTAAATTTAAAACACTATAATCATCAATTACCCTGGTTCCTCTTTGTCTTAAGTCTGGCATGATGCTAATAATAAGAATAGCTTCCAATTCACAGCACATACTTTGTTCTATATACACTATTCTGTGTCTAGCTCCATTAAGAAACTGAAACTCACCAAGTTTAAATGACTTGTCAAATAGTAAGCAACACTGGGAATTCAAACCTAATTTCAATTCTAAAGCTCATCTGCTTTACATAAACTACATTACAGTGCCATAAGCACCCAATATACAGGTGCTAGTTACTACCAAAAGCAGAATCTTCCTACTACCAGCTACTTTTGCTATTGCTCTTGTCCTCTGCAGCAACAAAGTAGCAGCTCTGACTCCTCATTGGGATCTTTTGGTTATCTATCCAACAGAAATGAAAGCATATATATACACAACAATTTGTACCCAAATGTTCACAGTAGCCAAATACTGGAAACAATTCAATGTCAATCATCCGACAAATGGGTAAACAAAATAAATGTGGTATATCCATACAGTGGAATACTATAAAAGAACTAAATAATAAAGACACTAACTATTGATGCCTGCTACAATATGGATGAACCTCAAAAACATTACACTTACAGAAAAAAAGCCAGATACAAAAGATCACACATATATTTATATGAAATGTCCAGAAAATGCAAGTCCTTAGAGACAGCAATAGATTAGGTTGTGTGGGACTGAGGACTGGATAGGCATTAATTCCAAAGCAGGGGGATCTTTTGGAATTAACGGAAATACATTATAAATAAATAAAATAAAATATAGTCTAAAACTGTACCGTGGTAATGGATGCATACTCCTAAGTTTACTAAAAATCACTAAATCATACACTTAAAATGATGAACTTTATGGTAGATAAATTATACCTCAATGAAGCCATTTTCTTTAAGGAAAAAAAAAAGCTATAAAACATTCCCTGCAAATACAAAACTGGACTTCAACAAATGACATACCATATTCTGGACAGGAATACCCAAAATATTAAATATGCCAGTTCACCCACTTTACTGCCTGGGTGGCTCAATGATTAGGCATCTGCCTTCAGCTCAGGTCATGGTCCCAGGGTCCTGGGATTGAGCCCTGCATCAGACTCCCTGCTCAGCAGGAAGCTTGCTTCTCCCTCTCCTACTCCCCCTGCTATGTTCCCTCTCTCACTGTGTCCTTCTCCGTCAAATAAATAAAATCTTAAAAAAAAAGAAAAGAAAAGGAATATCATCATGTATCTCCCCACCACTACTATCCTCGGATAAACGAGCTGGTATGTTCACTTGGAAGAATAAACAGGCAAAAATAACCAAGAAAATATAAAAGTCTATAATTAAAACAGTGTGTTTCTAATGTAAGCCTAGACAGACCAATGGAACATAATGAAAACTCCAAACAGGTCTAAATGCCTATGGAAATTTAACCTATGACCAAGATAGTATCTTAAGTCAATAGGAGAAAGAAAATTTTTAATGATTTGTGTTGGGACAACAGAATAGCTACACTGAAAAATAAATCCACTCTTCATACTGTACATGAGGATAAACATCAAACAGATGTATGTTTTAAATATTCAAAAGAAAGAAAAAGGAAGAAAGAAAGAGAGAGAGAAAGGAAGAAAGAAAAAAGTAAAAATGCAAGGGCTAGGGGAAAAATGGGTTATTTTTCCTATAAATTTGGTGTGGGAAAAACTTTCCTAATTATGATTCAAAACCCAAAAACAGTAAAAGTAAAGGTCAGTAAATGTGACCAACCAAAAAAAAAAACCAAAAAAGATATGTCATGATAAAAATGTGTAACTAAGTCAAAGGACCAATGACAAATTTAGGAGAATTGTGTTATTATATAGGATTTATGTCACAATATAAATAAAGCATCTGAAAATGGACAGAAAAATGAAGACCAACAATCTGATTGTAAAACAGGCAAAAGATATGAGGAGACTGATCATGAGAAGTAGAATGACCTTTATATGTACAAAAAGGGATGCCTGGGTGGCTCAGCTGGTTAAGTGTCCAACTCTTGATTTTGGTTCAGGCCATGATTTCATGGTGATGGAATACAGCCCTGCACCAGACTCCATGTTCAGCAAAGAGTCTGCTTAGGATTCTCTCTCTCCTTCTCCCTCAGCCATTCCACCTGCTCTCTCTCTCTCTCTGATAAATAAAAGCTTGCTTATTTATTTATTTTATTTATTTTTAAAGATTTTTATTTATTTATTTGACAGAGAGAAACACAGCCAGAGAGAGAACACAAGCAGGATGAGTGAGAGAGGGAGAAGCAGAAGCAGGCTTCCCGCCGAGCAGGAAGCCCAATGCAGGGCTTGATCCCAGGTCTCCGGGATCATGACCTGAGCCAAAGGCAGTCACCTAACCAACTAAGCCACCCAGGCGCCCCAA
Source organism: Spilogale gracilis (assembly GCA_004023965.1). NCBI lineage: Eukaryota > Metazoa > Chordata > Mammalia > Carnivora > Mephitidae > Spilogale > Spilogale gracilis. The sequence goes on along the minus strand of PITA01014205.1, from coordinate 24,352 downwards.
TAAAAGCTTCTTTAAAAAGAGTGCAGAGAGAGAGAGGGAGCATGAGCCAGGGTGAGGGGCAGGGAGCAGCTTGATCCCAGGACCTGAGATCGTGACCTGAGCCCAAGGCAGACAGTTAACCAACCTGAGCCACCCAGGAGCCTCTAAATAAAATCTTTTGGAAAATAAAAAATAAATATATGCAAGATATGCAACATCACTTATTAAAAAATGTTTCAAATGCTGACATACTATTTCTTACCTATCAGATAGACCAAAAAACCTAAAATCTGACTATAAATTCTACTGGAAAGTCTTTGAGAAAACAGACACTCTCAAATATTGCTAGTGGGTACCCAAAATGGTTATGATCCCCATAGAAAGAAATCTGGCCACATTTAAAAAATAATATATTCATTTACATTTGGCCCAAAAATCCTCTCCTAGAATTCTATTCCAAAGATACAATGCATAAAATATGAAATATGTATACAGAAAGCTATTCACTGCAGTGCTGTTTCTAACAGTAAAAGGCTACAAATTATTCATCAATAGATTGAACAACCTTTGGTGTAACTATACAATGGAGTACTACAAAGCAGTAAAAGAAATAAAAAGGAATGAAAAGCAATGAATAAAGGAATGATTATATATATGATACATATACATACATATATATTATATATCATATACACCCATACATATGTATCATATATATGAAAAATATATATCATACACACACACACACACATTTATTCCTCTATAATCTCTATACCCTAACAATTCTAAATACTGTTAGGTGAAAAATCAAGAGACACATTTTAAGAGAAGGAGAGATAGGCATATTTGTTTATATTTTTGAACAGAAAAAATGAAGGGACCATTTTAAACCTCCTTGGAACTTCTGCTTCTCATCACCAACCATTCTACCTCATTAATTTCAAACAGAAATTGGGCTCTGCGGCTCCCACTTCCCCAAACAAGTCTTCACAGTCTAACCATCTGCGGAAAATGTGAATGTAGCAACTATGCAAGACAATTCCTACTCTCACCTCCCTGTTTCTCTGGACACCTCAGAGAATGGTTGCTATAACCTCCTCCCAGTTACAGGTGATCTCAATGAACTGTTTAAAACAAATATTTGGGTAGGTTTTAAAAAAAAAATGAACTGATCATGGCTAAGACTAACCATCAAAGTTACTGGTTTTGGAGTTCTGGCAAAGATAGAAAAATAAAAAAGAGGAAAGGGAGTCTTGGAGAAGGAAGTAACCCACATAGAAGGAGAAAAGAGAGAGGAAAATGGCATACTGGCACAGTAGATTAGCAGGCTCTACCCTTGACAAGCAGGATATCAGGCAAAGAATGGGAGACCTTTGTGTCAGTATTAAAAACCATCATTGTAGCCCTTAAAAAGCTCTCCTTATTCCCCATTCTTTCAAAAGAAAGTATTCTTTCCCCTCAGCTCAGATGTTACTCCTTCCTCAATGCTCACTTTGAAAACTCCCTTTAAATTCAGCAAACCATAAAAATGGTATATATGGAACATACTTACACTTCAGAGACTGTACATAATCATATTCTAATATAATATTTACTGTGAGGAGAGTGCACTCAAGCTAATCCTCTACCAATTCAATTTTAACTGATTAAGCGTGTGCTCTCCTGAGCACTGTCAGAACTAAAAGTTTTTGTTCTATTACTAGGATAAAAGCATCTCTCAAATTCTTGAAATTATTTTTCAGTTATAAAGAACATGATAAGGTAACCAGTAATAAGAAGAGAGTACTTAAAGGAAAAGTAACTATTTTAGTGTTCTTACTGTGGTTAAATGTAAAAGAAATTCATCACAGTGCTATCCGGAAAAAATTTAAAAATTTGATCTTAGAATTGGGAGTCATGGTTTAATATTACAGTTGGCAATTATTTATATGGCTTAAAAATAAGTTAATTGAGCCTCATATTCCTTCTAAAAGCAACGAAATTGCTAACATGCAGAAGAAAAGTAAGCACAAACACAATGCAAGGGCTTCCATGTTTTGTTCAACTTAAGAAACATTTTTACCTGAGGGAACAGTTGGATTGTTTTGGTGGTTTTCACTGGTAGAAACAAACAAATCTTCTTCTCCTTCAGTTGAGGAGCTGGAAGAGGATTCGCTGCTGAGGTCATTCTCACTGGAACTACTAGAAGTGGGGAGCAATGCATATTTTCTTCGGGCTAACACTTCTCGCTTTTTTCTCTGCATTAATATCCTCTCTTTTTGTTTCTGTGTCCTCTGTGAGGAATTATTTTTAACAAATCTCTTTCTGCATGGAAGCCTTCTTAATGAATTGCTATGAAAACAGGGTCTTTTCATTAACAATCCTGAAACAGATTCTGTCTCTGTCCGAGGCCACTTTTGGGACCGGGCACTATGAGTTCTACTTTTAGCACTCAAAATTGCCTGGGAATGTCTTACAGAGACTTCTTTATCCTCATCCGAAGTCACAGTATCAGAATCTCCAAAATGCAGACTAGATGAAGGAGAAGACAGACAATCACTAAAAGAGGAATCATTATCTTCATCGCTTGGTGTTTCTAGATGTTGCCTCAATCCTAATATTCCCTGGTTCTCTTTAACACAATTTTGCATGTAAGAAGGGCCAGCCTGCTGGCTTTTGCGTTTTTTCCTCACAACAACACTTTTTTCTTGCTCTTGTTGGTTACCATTCATGTCCTTCTCTTGTTTTTGAGAATCGTCACACAAATGAGAGAATTCATTCCCCACTTTACTGTTAATCATCTCAACTCCCGCAGGAAAACTTTTGGCTGCCCCAATGGGCTCTGGAGGCAAGAGGATCCCTTTCAGACTTTCCTGTGTCTTTGGCGCATCAGAAGAAATCTCACTCTTCATATCCACTTTTAAGGTATATAGCTTGCTATATTCAGGAGTCCATTGAGACATGAGAAACTTTAAGGAAGGCCTAGAAGACACAATTAGAGATTTAAAAGCATGTTAATGTGTTTTATTACACTAACTGAAGCGTTTCAGATTCCACTGAGAACATCATTATAATAGAACTGCCTTTTCCTGATATACCAGGATGTAAGATGGCTGTAATAAAAGTAATCTTACTGTTCTTTTAAATCATTTTTCTCTGATACCTCTACCACATAATACAGTAAAGATCATAGAACATAAGCCTACCCGAAAACTTCTATTAACCAAAAACTTACCTTGCTGTACTATCTTTCTACCTTCAGGAACATAACACATTTGGTTAAAATCTAGCAACTTCTTCAAAACCTATTATAGTAAAAATAAATTAAAGGACTAGAACTTAAAAGACTCTGATTAGTCAATGTCTTTCTCCTGGCATCCTGAAAGCAGTAATTATTTTTTGTACATCTAGATAGTTATTGCATTAGATTGCTATAAATAATGACCTAGTATAAATATAGCTTTTCTTTCCCATGTATCTTTTCTTCATACTCCTCTATTCTCTGATGAGAACATAAACTCACTGATAGACAAAATACACAATTACTGCATTTCACGAAGTTTTAGATACATGCAGAAAGACTCCAGCCAAGACTGATTTGCCGACAATCAGTTAACATAAAACCAAATTTCCTATAACTAATCTAAGCATATCTAAATCATTCTGTCTTTGAAATTAGGGGCTGCTGAAGAAGGGGACTTGAAATTAATGCATCTACATTAATGCAATGTGCACTAATTGCAGGGTAATAACATGAGAAGGGTAATAACATGAAAGTAATAAATATCATGACTCAAAATGGAATGCATGTGTTTATTAGAAAGGCAGTTAACGTGAAAGTGCAGAATATGATTAAGTTATGTTAAGATTTTTAAGTTTTTATTGAAGTGTAACAGACACATATATTTTAAATTTATAGCTCAATAAATTCTCACAAAGTGAACATATCTATGGGACCTCCAAGATCACAAAACATAAGATAACCAACACCCTTGAAACCCCCTTCCACTCACTCCAACTGCAGGAAGTTGTAACCACTATCCTAACTTCTAAGACTACGGATTAGTTTTGTATTTAACATGAACTTTTAAACCACTTCCTAAAAAGAGAGGATAAAAAGGTATTTGGTAGCAAGTCTTTTCCTTCTCCAATCATGACAGTTATAGGAATATACCACCTCAGAGGCCCACGACTTTAGTGTATAACTATTATCAGAAGGGATGACAGCAAATTAAAAAAAAAAAAAAATCAAACGGCCTATTTCTCTTTTTTTTTTTTTGAGTTGGCTCCATGCCCAACATGGGGCCAAAACTCACAACCCTAAGAGTCACATGTTCCACTGAATAAGCCAGCCAGTCACCCCAGAAACAGCCTCCTTCTATATAAAGCTATCAAAACCTCTACTTTCTATAATTCTTTTTCTTTTTATCTTCTTTAATTCTTATTTACAAGGACAGGGAGTGCTATATCCAAAATCAGCCATCAAGCCCTGTCTATAGAGTTCAGCAGGAAAAGCAGGATCGGAGGGAACACAAAGATGGCTGAACACATGGGCACAGCAATGAGCAAATTATAAGAGACAGCAAATCAGACAAGGATCACCATAATTAAATGTAAGAAAACACAAATCACAACAATAAGGTACAGATACATGTGATTTAAGATTCAAGGGGTGAGGGGCACCTGGGTGGCTCAGTTGGTTAAGCGACTGCCTTCGGCTCAGGTCATGATCCCGGAGACCTGGGATCGAGTCCCACATTGGGCTCCCTGCTCGACGGGAAACCTGCTTCTCCCTCTCTCACTCCCTCTGCTTGTGTTCCCTCTCTGGCTGTGTTTCTCTCTGTCAAATAAATGAAATCTTAAAAAAAAAAAAAAAGATTCAAGGGGTGGCCCACTAATATGGCTACAATAAAAAAAAAATAGATAATAAGTGTTGGCAAGGATATAAAGAAGTTGGAATCTTCATACATTTCTGGTGGGAATAGAAAATGGTGGGCCACTTCGGAATGTAAAATGGTTTAGCCATTAATATTCATAGTACCATTAGTCATGATAGCACAAAAGTGCAAGTAATACAGATGCCCATCAACTGATGTATAAATAAATCCATACCATGGTTAAAAGAAATTAAATATTTCATGCTACAAAGTGATATGACCTCAAAAACAGTACACTAAGTAAAAGAAACCAGTCACAAAACCACTATTTTGTCAGATTCCTTTCATAAGAAAAGTCCACAATAGGCAATGCTATAGAGATAGAAAGTAGGTTAGTGATTGCCTGGGAAAGGAGAATAACAGGAGAATTGAGATTTGATGGCCAAAGAGTTTTGGATTTATTTTCAGTGAATTTAAAAGGTTTTAAAACTGATTGTGGTGACAGTTAATCAACTCTGAATATTCTAAAAGCCACTGACGTACACACTTAAAAAGGGAAAGTTATAATGGTATGTGAATTATACCTCCATAAAGCTGCTGCCAAAAAGTCAATAGAGAAAGCATCCAGACTTTGGGGCATCAGATAATTATGGACCCATCTTTGATCCCATTAAAGAGTCATGTCATTTGGAAAAATCTTAGGATCTTTCAGAAGTCTATGTCTCCCAGGAGTTGTGATGAGCTGGATCTCTGAAGAAATAAACTTCATATGCTGAAGAAAAAAAAAAATGCTTCAGACTCCTCACCCTTAATTACTAAGTCACCCTCTGGGTACTGGTAATGGAGGTCCTGAGAGGCAATGAAAATTTGCCAAAAGGACAGAAATTCTGAGACAGGAATCCATAAGTGAATTTACAAAGAAGTGATTCATAGCATAATTTACTAAACTCAATTTCTTTTGCATTAGTTTATGCCCCAAAGCCAAAACAATGAACTCTTATGGTTAACTCTGCTCTGGGTTTTGGTGAATTTTGTCTGCCTAACTGGAGGCAGGGAGGGAATAAGGGATAGATGGTAGGTACATGATGCGGTACATGGTGTGTGTTTGTATACCAGTTTAACTTGTCTGAGTTATCAGGTAAAGCCCGTATTACCTGAGCTATTCCCACCAAGGGAGTATTCTAATTTTATTTTGAACTGAGAAAAAGAAAAGAAGTTCATGAAAAGAAATAAATTCTTGTACTGCTTTTTTTTTTAAACTAAAAGCAGCAAAACTAACACAAAGGATCAATAAATAATGTTCTAAACTTTTGGTATTTGATGAAATTACAACCCAGTCTTTCATTTCTATAAAAATTATTGGCTGATCCAATTTACAAAGGAGATTAAGTACCAGAAATATCTTTAAAAAGAAAAAAGATTTTATTTATTTGACTGAGAGAGAGAGACAGCGAGAGAGGGAACACAAGCAGGGGGAGTGGGAGAGGGGAGAAGCAGGCTTCCTGCTGAGCAGGGAGCCTGACTCAAGGGGCTCAATTCCAGGACCCTGGGGATCAAGACTGGAGCCGAAGACAGATCCTTTAATGACTGAGCCACCGAGGCGCCCCTGTACCAGATATATCTTAACTCCTTAGCCACGTTAGAACTAGTTTGCTATTATACATCACTTCAGTACTGAATCCACAAGATTAGTCGCTCCTTTTACTGGTTTGATTAAATCATTTTATTGCTATGTCATGACAGCAGCATACCAATTACTCGTGGTATTAGTGCAGGATACACAACGAGTAGTAAACCTTATATGAAAAAAAGCACATTAACTAAAAATGTTAACTTTCAAAACTAAAAATTAGGGTTAGAATTTGTTAAAATATATCATAAATTACATATGCATGAGCATAAGGGGTAGGAGTAAAAACTCATTAAGATTATGGATACAACTTTGAGGAACTCTACCTGTAAATGGAGATATGGTTTAGAAACAGTCTTTATTATTGGTATGAATGACTTTTACAACCAATGATAAATATAAGTACTATTAAGTTTAAATACAAATTTGATGATTTTACAGAGTTTTAAAGGAACAAGACTTTTTAAAATATCCATAAATGATTTTGTACTTTTCTATAAAAGTTTTAAAGATTATCAGAAAATGAACTAGAAATATGTCCACTGTTTATGCACTTTTTTAATATAACTAAGTGGAAACAAATATCTGTACCACAAGGATATTACTTAAGACATGTTTTGAATTTTTTTTATTAATTTTAATTTTCTCCATAACCCAGCCACCTTATCCCTCCTCCCCCACTCCCCAGCAACCCTCAGTTTGTTTCATGTTTTGAATTTTTAATTCCTTTTTACTGGTATTTATTTTACTATGTGACAATTTAGGTATGTGAAATCAAGAACCTGACAGAATACTCTCTCCTACCACCTAAACACTTAATAACTACCACTTCTTATAGCTAAATAATCTGGACAATATGGTTTTTTACATATTCTGAACAATCAAAATTTCATTAGCAAGAAAGATATTTCAGCCCAACAGGCATCATTCTGGGCTCATTACTATGGTAGCAAAATGCCCAAAATAAACTAAATTTCTTAAAGAGGGAGTTCTGCTCTTAAAAGTAGGAGCACACAGTCTAATAATATACTCTGTTATGAAAAGGAATAAGGGAATTTTGATAAACGTATTAGCAAATTAAAATTAACCTGCAGACTGATACATGACAGAAAGGAGGAAGTTAAGTCAAGATAACTATTGTGAGACTGTCAAACTCCACTTCTTTAGGAAGGCAGATGTAGGGGCACCTAAGTGGCTCAGTCATTAAGCATCTGCCTTCAGCTCCAGTCATGATCCCAGGATCCTGGGATCAAGCCCCACATCGGGCTCCCTGCTCAGCAGGAAGCCCTTTTCTCCCTCTCTCACTCCCCCTGCTTGTGTTTCCTCTCTGTGTTTCTCTCTGTCAAATAAATAAACAAAATTTAAAAAAAAAAAAAAAAGGGAGGCTAGATGTAGGGTGCCTGGGTCAGTCAGTTAGGCATCTGCCTTTGGCTCAGATCATGATCCCAGGGTCCTGGGATCAAGTCCGCATTGGGCTCCCTGCAGAGCAAAAAAAGCCTGCTTCTCCCTCTGCCTCTCATGAATAAACAAAATATTTAAAAAAAAAAGGGGGGGGCTAGATGTAATAAAAATGTGAAGAAAGGGGCACCTGGGTGGCTCAGTGGGTTAAAGCTTCTACCTTCGGCTCAGGTCATGATCTCAGGGTCCTGGGATCAAGGGCCACATCAGGCTCTCTGCTTGGCGGGGAGCCTGCTTCCTCCTCTCTCTGACTGCCTCTCTGCCTACTTGTGATCTCTCTCTCTGTCAAATAAATAAATAAAATCTTTTTTTTTTTAAGACTTTTATTTATTTATTTGACAGAGAGAAACACAGTGAGAGAGGGAACACAAGCAGGAGTGCGGGGGGGGGAGGGGGGAGAAGCAGGCTTCCCACCGAGCAGGAAGCCTGATGCAGGGCTCGATCCTGGGTCTCCAGGATCATGACCCGAGTCGAAGGCAGTCACTTAACCAACTGAGCCACCCAGGCGCCCCAATAAATAAAATCTTTAAAAAAAATGTGAAGAAAGATTGATGATGAAGGCAACCTAGCCTAAACAGACAATAATGTTCAGAAGATAGACTGTCAGCTATCAAATGATTCATTTGAATTCTTGTTGACCAAGGGCATCAGGATGAAATAAACAATTACAGATAATTCACTAAAGGTCCTAGAAGAAACAATTATAGATATAATGTTATCAGAGTACAGAAGAAAATGGGCTAATGTAAAAAACTTTCAGGATAAAACTCACAGAACACTAAAAACTGCATTTACTGAATCAGCAGTTCCAGCATCAGGGGGTGCATGATACACTGATCCACATACTGACATTAGGAAAGTAAAATCATAGTTCTAACCCTCAAAGAATTCAGACTGAGGAGAGAGAGAAATACAGATTACAAAACACCAAAGGGAAGACACTGCAAGGACACTTGGATATTAGAGAAGGAATCCATAATTTGAAGGCTAAATAAGAGTCAGGAAAGAAAATAACAGTGTAGTGGGGAATGAAGCAGTAGCCATTTTAAAATATAAGACAAGAGGTATACTTTGAAAAATCTTAAACTAGAAAGTAGTATCATTATAGTTGCACTTCATTTGGACCATCTGGTAATATAGGGTAAAAAAGGGATTGAAGTAGGCCAAAACTGGAGATAGAAAAGAACAGTAAAGAAGCTACTACTATGTAAAATGAGAAAAACGCACGGATAAAGAAGTGACTGGTGAGGGGCACCTGGGTGGCTCAATTGGTTAAGCATCTGCCTTCAGCTCAGGTCATGATTCCAGGGTCCTGAAATCAAAACCCGCATCAGGTTCCTTGCTCAGCAGGGAGCCTGCTTCTCCCTCTCCCTCTCCCTGCTACTCCACCTGCTTGTGTTCTCTCTCTGTGCCAAATAAATAAATAAAAATTCTTTGAAAAAATAATAATAAGGGACTGATGGTCACAATAGGAAAGCACAAAATCCAGAGATAATGAAAGACAGAATTACCAGGAGTTTGTTAACCTTTAGTTAGGAAACATCTAGAGCGAGAATGCCTGATCTCTAGCAACTAAATCTCAATTGGCACATAATAGGCACTCAATGAGTATTTTTTTTATTGCATTAATCAGTAAAACAATAAATGAGTAAAATTTTTAAAATGACTGGTATATTTCTGGCTAGGGTAAGTTAAGAATTATGGTTATATCAATCATTAAGACAGGAAAGAAACGAGAATATGAAAAATGAGAGTAACAAACAAAATTATGTAACAATAATAATATCTAAGACTTCTTGAACATTTATCATAACCCCATTTTCAGTTACAACAGCTCTAGAACCATAGAAGACATAGAAATTTTTTATACTTGGGAGGTCCAACAAGCCCCTGAAACACAGAAACTCATCACAAAAGAGAATAGTAAGGAACCAAAGATTTTCTCCTCCATAAAACTGGTAACCTGATCTACATGCTGCTGCTTGATTCATAGTAAATATTAAATAGGAAAGTGGTTGCATCTTCCAGAAATTCTATAGAGACCAATATTTATGTCTCTAAGAGTATCAAGGCCAACGTTAAAAAATAAATCTTCAAACCAGAGAATTGTGGCTGGATTCAACTCAGACATGTTTTCTTTGCTCTGCGTAATTCAGAAACAAAACAGAACAAAACAAAAACAAAACTGATGATTAGTTCTCATTAGTATCAAGGGGGGCGCGAATGCTTTCATCACTATATAACATTGTTCTGGAAGGGCTAGTCCATTTAAACAAGATAATGGACATAAAAGGAGGTAATTTTTTGGTCATTATTTGCAGATGATTTCAACAGACGAGACTGACAAAAAACCTGGAAACACTAACATGGGCAAGTTCCATGTGTGTTTACCACAGTATTTTTCTAAAATTAATGATTTTCCTTTAAACAAAGAGTAGCTAATTAGAAAATACTACAGAAAAAAGTACACCACTCACAACAGACGTGAAAAGATGTAATGCACATTATAACATTTAACAAGAGACACACAGTACCTATATGAAAACAACTACCACTATGCCAGCTTTGCAAAAATTATTGGGAAATTTAATGTGACTCCAAAATACTAACAAATTTTTAAAATTATAAAACATCAGAGGAGCGCCTGAGTGGCTCAACTGGTTAAGTGTCTGACTTAAGCTCAGGTCATGATCTCGGGGTCCTGGGATCAAGCCCCATGGTGGGCTCCCTGCTCAGTGGGGAGTCTGTTTGTCTCCCTATCTTCTTCCCTCTACCCGTCTCCCGCTTATGTGCACTCCCACTCTCAAATAAAATCTTAAAGGAAATTAGCAGTCTAGTTCTCTTAACCTTCAAAGATTCTCTGTCATCCATAGTCCTCCTGACACATAGATCTATTCACAGTTCTGTATTAAACAGTTCAAAATTTCTTACTTTTCTTAGCACCAAAGTTAAATCTTGTTATCACCTGGGTAAAGAGGTGGTAGGACAAGGAGTCTCACTGGATGGGTCTAACATAAAGGGGACTTGCTGTATTATTTGCTAGAGTCACATGCTCAGTCTTGTGGTTCCATTTAAAAGTCACTGAATTTTTTTAAAAAGATTTTATTTATTTATTTGAGAGAGAGAGCGTGAGTGAGAGAGAGCATGAGAGGGGAGAAGGTCAGAGGGAGAAGCAGACTCCCCACCGAGCTGGGAGCCCGATGTGGGACTTGATCCTGGGACTCCAGGATCATGACCTGAGTTGAAGACAGTGGTTTAACCAACTGAGCCACCCAGGCTCCCAAAAGTCACTGCATTTTAGAATGATTTACATGGACAGTGAAAAGATTTAGAGACCTAAATCCAAAGATATTCACTCTACTCCTTAACCTAAACAGATATCCATAGAGACAATAAGTTGAGAAGAACTAGACATGAGATACCCACATGAGGAGACTCAGGGACATCCTCCATTCCATGTTGTTCTAGATATTACTGCCCATGATATTAAAAGGTGTATAGTACAATGGAATTTAGAACTGTGAGACTCTGAAAGTTACCTAAAGAGAGGTATGCTCAGGATAACTAACTCCTCTGAAAAAGTAAAGGGAGACTGAGAAGCACAGATAGCACCATATTTACATTTAGAGACTTTCACATGGGCTGACTATGTCAGCTAAGGCTTACTCTGTGAACAAAGTTTTTGTCCCCCCAAGTACAATCTTGACTTCAAATAACTTAGGGAAGAGAACTAGCTGACTGAACAATGCACAAAGATGATGACTGTAAGACTAAGAAGTCTTATAAAATATTGACAAAATACTCTAGGAAGCTAGAGAAAATGAGGCACTATGATAATAATAAAAAAAAGCTAGCATATCTAAGAACTATGGGAAAACATTAAGAAAAAAAGGATACTGAATTACAGTGATTTTCCACTTTTTAAGTGGGATCACTGACAAAAAATAATAGTCAAGCAAAAGTAAGTGTCATTCATTTGTGTACTAAAAATATCTGGGTTCAAGTCTTGACTCTGGTCCTGACTAGCTGTGTCACCTTGGGCAGATTACTTAAACTCTCTGAGGCTGCTCCTTGTCTATAAAATTGGGATACCAGTGTCTATCTCATAAAATTGCTTAAAGGGTTAAATGAGTACCTAGCAGAGTACCTGGCATAATGGCTCTTATCATTAATTCCTGTTCTAGAGGAGCAGTTACAAAAATAAGAAATACAGGGGCGCCTGGGTGGTTCAGGTGGTTAAGCGACTGCCTTCGGCTCAGGTCATGATCCCGGAGACCCGGGATCGAGTCCCACATCGGGCTCCCTGCTTGGGCAGGAAGCCTGCTTCTCCCTCTCTCACTCCCCCTGCTTGTATTCCCCCTCTGGCTGTGTTTCTCTCTGTCAAATAAATAAAATCTTAAAAAAAAAAAATAAGAAATACAATGTTTAAGATCTTCCCTTATACCTAGGAATAGGTGAAATCCTCAGAGTCAACAATGGGCATAAAAATCAACTGTTCTATAGAACCTTAAAGTATAAAAATGGAGAATTAATTTTCTTTGTCACAAAACCCATGAAAACAAATAATTCTACATGTTCCTACCTACTACAAAGGATTAAAGTTTGAGGAGCTGGATGCTCCCTAATTTCTAATACTAGATATTCTACTTTTGGAAGAAGATAAATTTCTCTCAAATAATAAGTTTCTATTACTCAATGAACCCAATGATCTTCTTGTTTGTCTTGTTTAAAATATTCTAAAATCCCCAAGTGTTAGTCATCAAAAAAAAAAAAACAAAAAAAAAAAGAAAACAACAACCATATCTAACATCTATTTAGGTCTCCTATAGGTACAAACTAGGTGGAGTTCAATACAGAGTCTACTACTCTAGCCGTGACTGTGGTGTCATCATGACCAGTAGCAAAATGAAGGGTGTTATCTATCCTGGGAAGCCTAAAGAGTATCTGGGACTCAGTCTCAACTAGTTAGGAAGGCAGTACTACAAGTCATAGGATACACCACACAATGTCTAATATTTCTGATACAGAAGCCTGGACTCTGGAATTTATATGGCAACATGAAATTTGAAATACAAAGATACTGCTAATTATCTGTTATATAAAATAAATTCTATCAAAAAAAACTAAAAGAATGAACCAAAAAAGATTCTATATGCAAATAACTACAGAATTGTAGAGTAGGATGTAAAAGACAATTCTCATAAATGGAACACAACCTCATATCCATGCAAAGACTTCAAAAGGTCTTTGTTACAAATTAGAAAAAAGCGGTAATTTTTTTAAAAGGAAACATAAACACCATCACCATGGACATGTTATTGCTTTAAAAAACACTAAAACTAAACATTAATTCAAATTCATACTATTTGCATGTAATTTCTCATCATTCTGTTCGTTGTAACTTTCAAATAATCAACAATTAAAAATAATTGTACAAAGGGACACCTGGATGTCTTAGTTGGTTAAGCATCTGCCTTTGGCTCAGATCATGATCCCTGGGTCCTGGGATCAAGTCCAGTATCAGGCTCCTAGCTCACTGGGGAGTCTGCTTCTCCTTCTTCCTCTGCCTGCCACTCCCCTTGCTTGTGCTCTCTGACAAATACATAAAATCTTTTAAAAAATAATAATAACTGTACAGAGCTATATGTATAACTGAGGAGGATAGAAGTAAAAGGAAAATCTGATTGAAGTGTTTTTTTCCTTTTTATTAAAGTTTTAATTTTCACAACTATGATAAAATTAGGGTATATTGATAGAATAAACTACTGGGCAGCCTTTAAAAATGAGGTAATTATGTACAGATAATTTTTTTAAAGCAGACTGCAAATATGTCTGTTATAATATGATCCATTTTTGAAAAAAAGCTTATGCTTTATATATGTATAGGGAAAATATAGAAAAATATACACTTACTTGGGGCTGAGATTGTAGGAGGGAGATTTATAGCACTGGATTTGGAGCTTTCAACTTTTGTTTTACACATTTTTATGTGGTTTGAATTTTTTATAAAACAATCATTTGCCCCTTTTAAAATCAAAATACAAGGATTTTTTAAAGGAATAAAAAATAATGGGAACAAAATAGATTTTATTTTTCCACTGGACTAGGACACAACTTTATTAATAGCAGATTGCTACACAAATCAAATATACACTAGTATGATCTTTATGGGAAGCCTGACCAGGCATAAAATTCCACCTTAGTGACTACAGATGACCACTAATCCTGGACGGCTTAGTAACAGAACAGGGCAGAAACTTACACGGCATAATTTGAACAGAGCTGTCAGATGTAACAGTTGATTATGCCTTTTTTTTTTTTTTTAAGATTTTATTTATTTGACAGAGAGAAACACAGCTAGAGAGGGAACACAAACAGGGGGAGTGAGAGAGAGAGAAGCAGGCTTCCCACCAAACAAGGAGCCTGCTGCGGGGCTCGATCCCAGGACTCCGGGATCATGATCCGAACCAAAGGGAGATGCTTAATGACTGAGCCACACCCAGGTGCCCCAATTATGCTTTTTAATTACTGATACTGCTCTATGCGTCTAGGCATGTTGTTTTTGAGCTTACCTTCATGAAGAAATTGTAATACTTGGGAAGTAATAATTTATCATGAAATCATTTCACAAAATCTTTCATCATTAAAAGAATAATTAGTACCAAAAAGTGTAAAAAAAAAAAAAATGTATAAGGAAAACAAACCTCCACCATCTTCCATTCTTGATAATTCCTCAAGTAATCAAGCCACCACTTTCAAAGCTTGAAATTTACAAACTAATCTTAGAGATTACTGTTACTTAAACTTAGTTTCCAAAACTGAACTTCAAGTAGCCTCTAGTTTCCTTGAGACTGGAACTCAGTGAATTGAGAATTCTATCTTTTTTAAAGGGATGGAAGGTAATTTAAAGATGATTAATACCTTGTATATGGAAATATCTGCTTTAAAACATCTACTATCTTATCAAATTTTACCAATCTGTAAGAGCTCAACATAAAATTAGACCATACTGCTCAAGGAAATCTTAAATCTTTACAAAAATACAGTTTACATTTTGAACTAATTTTTGTCAATAATTTAAAACTGGGATGCCTGGGTGACTCAATCAGTTGAACCTCTGACTGTTAATCTCAGCTCCAGTCTTGATCTCAGAATCTTGAGTTCAAGTCCTATGTTGGACTCCCTGCTAAGTGTGGAGCCTACTTAAAAAAAGAAAAAAAGAAAGAAATGCAAAAAATGACTTGTTCTTTCTCTTATAACTAGTCACATATGCTGAATGATGCTCAGAAATAAAAATAAAAAATACAAAGATAAAAATTATTGTGGCTTACACAAAACTCTGAAGAGAACAACTTCAATGAAACAGTGAACACATCCTTACAAGAAATAGGAAATACTATTTAAAGTAGGTACAATGGAACCAAATTATGGTGGGCTAATAAAGTCAAGATGAAGTTCTGACTGATAGCATGTATGTTCAGTTATTCAACTAGTTACAGAAAATTACTTTGTATGCTGGATACATGG
Source organism: Spilogale gracilis (assembly GCA_004023965.1). Taxonomy (NCBI): domain Eukaryota; kingdom Metazoa; phylum Chordata; class Mammalia; order Carnivora; family Mephitidae; genus Spilogale; species Spilogale gracilis. The sequence continues at coordinate 8,902 of PITA01014205.1, read as the reverse complement.
GCACAGATAGAAATAAGATGCAGGCATCTATCCTTCAAGAAGTTCATAATTTAGCACAAGAATATAAATAACCAAAATACAGAATGCTATAAATAAAGATATATATAAAAGTACCCTCCATGAGAACACAAAGGAGAAAGCAATAGGTAATTCTGGAAAAGGCTCTGTAAAGAAGATGACATCCAGGGCACCTGGGTGGCTCAGTGGGTTAAGCCTCTGCCTTCGACCCAGGTCATGATCTCAAGGTCCAATTCCACATCAGGTTTTCTGCTTTGCGGGGAACCTGTTTCCCCCTCTCTCTCTGCCTGACTCTCTGCCTGCTTCTGATCTCTCTGTCAAACAAATAAATAAAATCTTTAAAAAAAGAAAAAAGATGACATCCAAGTTAAACAATGAAGGCTGTACAAGGTGATGGTGGGCAGAGAAAACCCTTCATTTCAAACAATGGCAAGAAATGGCACTGTGGGGGCACCTGGGTGGCTCAGTCGTTAAGTGTCTGCCTTGGGCTCAGGCCATGATCCTGGAGTCCCAGGATCAAGCCCTACTTCGGTCGGGCTCTCTGCTCAGCAGGAAGCCTGCTTCTCCCTCTCTCACTCCCCCTGCTGTGTTCCCTCTCTGGCTGTGTTTCTCTCTGTCAAATAAATAAAATCTTTTTAAAAAAGAAGAAAAAAAAAGAAAAAGAAAAAGAAAAAAAAAGAAAAAGAAAAATAAACGGAGGGAGGGAGGAAAGAAGGAAGAAAGAAAGGGAGGGAGGGAGGAAGGAAGGAAGGAAGGAAGAAAGGAAGAAAGAAAGAAAGGGCACTAACTAAATACTCTAAATGTTTGGGATGTAGATTTGTTTTTGTTTTAGTGGGAGAGAATAAGCTGGAGTCAAATTACCAATAAGTGAAGAATTCTATGCTTTCGCTTAACATACAATTTACAAAGATTTCATTGAGGAGGTAGGGACAAGAGTAGGCTTGAGGGAAAGTTCAAGAGACTGGGGAGAAAGCTTTGCTGTGATGGGGAAAAAGGACAGCTTTAGGGGGAAAAGGGTGAAGTGAAGGAAAAGGCAGAATATGTGAATGTGAGTCATGTAAGACAAAGAAATAAGATAGGGAAATAGGAAAGAAGAAGAAAGCCAATGCCAAGTCTGGGGTCTTTTTTTTTTTTTTTTTTTTTTACTTTTTATTTATTTGAAAGAGAGAAAATTCCTGCATGAGAGCATAAGTGATGAGTGGGGAGTCTGATGCGGGGCTCCATCCTGGGACTCCAGGATCATGACCTGAGCAGAAGACAGACACTTCACCTCTTAACCAACGGAACCACCCAGGAGCCCCAAGTATGGAGTCTTGATTGAAGACTTCTGGAAGAAACGTTAAGTCACTGTCAGAAATAAAGTTACTTGGAAAGAGAATGCAGGGATTCAGTTTTGGATATTGTGAAATAATATTAAGACAACACGATGAGACTACGCTTATAATATCAGGTCCAGAAATACAGATTTTAGCATTATCTACTTGGAAGAAAACAAAATCACTACAGTCAATAAATTATCTACTTTCATAAAAGTAAAATTCTGAATATAGAAAACAAAGAGCTAAAAGAGTATCATATGGTAGAGCACCTGCCATAAGAAAGGCAGCAAGAAAAAAAAAAAAACAACTTAGAAAATAGTTACAAAGTCTGAGACAGGAGAAGATCTGAAAAGGCAAAACCCTGGAAGCTATTCTCCCTAATTATTAATCCCCTCCTGATTTCACATTTTGACTAACCAGCAAGTAGTCAGAAGCACACCTCAGTACTGCTCTCACCAGCTCTATGAATCAGTACTTTTCAACTGTTTTTTATAGCATGATACACACAGAATATTACATATACTGGGCATTTAGGGTAGATAAGGCATCTACAGGGTGCCAGCCCTGGGGCTCCAGCCATCCAGACCCTCTCTTGATGTCTTGAAGGCTAAAGAGATCAGTATCTCCACATACCTGCAACCCAATTCCGGTATACTAGCTAAAGCTCTGCTCTAAATTCTTCATCCCTTTCTTCTGTAAACACTCTTCCAAACAATAATTCTACACCAATTAAACCACCTGCCTTTGCTTCTAGGTTGCTGCTATGGTTTTTAAATCATCCCAACCAATACAAAATATATATATTTTAAGATATTATTGGTTTATTTGACAGAGAGAGAGATCACAAATAGGCAGAGAGGCAAGCAGAGAAAGAGGGGGAAGCAGGCTCCCTGCCAAGCAGAGAGCCCGATTTGGGACTCGATCCTAGGACCCTAAGATCATGACCTAAGCCGAAGGCAGAGGCTTAACCCTCTAAGCCACCCAGGCGCCCCTCCCCAAAATATTTTTAATTGAAAGAAATTTTTAACCTAAACTAAGCCAATGACTACCTGGCAATTCTTTCTTTCCTCAGAGTAAAGGATTCAAATATTGACTTATTTCCTCAAGCCCTCTCCTCCTTTTACATCCTCTCATCTTAAGCAAATTACTAACCCTGCCTCTTACTTTTTTAAAAAAGATTTTATTTATTTGACAGAGCAAAACACAGAGGAAACACAAGTAGGGGGAGTGAGAGAGAGAGAAGCTGGCTTCCCACCAAGCAGGGAGCCAGATGCGGGGCTCAACCCCAGGACTCCAGGATCATGACCTGAGCGGAAGGCAGACATTTTATGACTGAGCCACCCAGGTGCCCTCTGCCTCTTACTTTAGAGAAAATAGAGGCTACCCTCCCCCCAAAAAACCCCTCCAATATCTTACTTCCCTATACCCAATCTCTAACTTTTCAAGTTATATCAGGACCTTTATCAAATATGCCATCCTTTACTGGAAAAGGTGTTTTAGATTAACAGCATCCCTCCACTCAAAAAAAGACTGACTGCCAACTTTATACTGTTACAGCAGCCCAACCACAAGCCACTAAAATCAGTTATTACATGGATTAGCATTATTTTACATTTTGTACCTACTCTTCGTAAGTAGGAGGAGGGAGGGAAAGAGGCAAGAAGGGAGGGGAGGGTTCTTCTACCAAATCAAGGACTACATCCCCAGACTGGACAAACTTGAGCCAAAATACGATAATATGACCATGAAGCTTTCAAAATTTTTCAGAACACTGCTCAACAATCAAAGTAGAGGGGCTCCTGGGTGGCTCAGTCGTTAAGTGTCTGCCTTCAGCTCAGGTCATGATCCCAGGGTCCTGGGATCTAGCCCTGCATCAGGCTTCCAGATCAGGAGGGAGCCTGCATCTCCCTCTCTCACTCCCCCTGCTTGTGATCCCTCTCTCACTTTGTCTCTCTCTGTCAAATAAATAAAATCTTAAAAAAAAATAAATAAATAACCTAGAATCACAAACTGCAGAACCCTACAGAATTATGTTGTTTGGGAATGAATGCTGTTTTTCTGATATCACATTTGGTTTTCAACTTTATCCTCCCACCCAAGCAAATATTCACGTTAAAATATGGTATCTTTCATAATTCAGTTACTTACAATTGTCTTGCATAAAATACTCTTCAGGTCTTATCATACTATTCAAATAACTTCACTTTTCTTTCTATAAGGCAATAATAAATACTCCATTCCAGGGCACCTGGGTGGCTCAGTTATTAAGCATCTGCCTTTGGCTCAGGTCATGATCCTGGAGTCCCAGGATCAAGCCCCGCATCAGGCTCCCTGCTTAGTGGTAGGCCTGCTTCTCTCTCTCCCACTCCCCCTGCTTGTGTTCCCTCTCTTGCCAAATAAATAAAATCTGAATGAATGAATGAATGAATGAATGAATGAATACTCTATTCCTTTGGAAGTCAGATTTCCAGCAACTTCAGCTCTCAGGAACATAGCCGACAGAAAAATGATTCTCTAAAGTATCAAAATAATTGTCAGAAAGGGCACATGCAATTCAATATTCAGAGACTATTTTATTTTACATATAATTTTATAAGCTTAGTTGTCAGGATTTCAAGTATAACAGAGTAAGAGACAGAAGAACTAAGACGCTTGTCTCAATGGCTAAAAAGTTGTTTGCCTAGATTAAATATTATTTATGTGAACAGATTCTGAGAACAACACTGTAATATAGCACAGAATAAAAGTTCACGTTCAAAATCATAATTCCGAGCCAACCAGAAAGCAGACTGTTCTCAGTAAAATAAACATGTATATGTTTTAGGCATATTTACAACAATATGGTTAATAAATTTTTAGTTGCTTACCAGGAAACATGCCAATTGTGACTAACAATATTATTTCAGTGTTGTTTTTTTTTTTTAATATTTTATTTATTTGACAGAGAGAAACACAGCCAGAGAGGGAACACAAGCAGGGGGAGTGAGAGAGGGAGAAGCAGGCTTCCCACCGAGCAGAGAGCCCGATGCAGGGCCTGATCTCGGGTCTCCAGGATCATGACCTGAGCCGAAGGCAGTCGCCTAACCAACTGAGCCACCCAGGCGCCCCACAGAGAGAACTCTGTCAAATAAATAAATAAATAAGTAAATAAATAAATGATGAAAGTTTTTATAGTACAAGAAAACTTCATATAAATTCATAAAAGTGGTAAAAGAATAAAAATTTTAAATACACAAAATACTTGTAAAATATGAAACTATAGTCATAACATGCAGAGTTGACTCAAACTGATAAGGAAAATATAGGTGACTTCTCTATCTTATCTGTTTTATTTATTTTTATTCTTTAAAATATATAAAATAAAATAACCAAGTAATTTTAGAAAGAGATTCAAGTTTGTTATTTACAACCTTTGGTACTTGGTGGGTGCTGATCATTTTAATCTGAGGCTAAAAATATGTAGGAGAATAAAGGCTGAACTACAGAATTTTAAAAGATAAGAAAGTAGGAAGTTCATAAAAGTTGTGAATATCACTGGCTCTTTATTTTGTCATTGACAAGGACAAATTCCACTGGTTGAATTAAAACCTTTTGTGGAGCTGCAGTTGCTATTTCAAATCAGATTTTGTAAGAGAACTCAGGAACAAACTCATACCTGGATACAGATCCACTCACTTTCTAAAATGTTTAATAAAGTTTCAAGGCAGAAATGCATTTAAAAGCTCCAATTTCCATTACTTGGAACCAAACTCCAGCCAAAGCAACTGGATAAAGGTTCCAATAATCCTCATTTTTTTTCCTGCCCTGACAGTCTACAAATCATTTGTAAATGACTTCTTTGATTAAGAAGAAAAAAGAAAAGCCAGCATTATGAGAAAGAGAGGTAAAGCTAGAATAACAAGAATACAGTAGTTATGGCAAAATAATACTAATACTATTGATGATGATACAAATATGATTGATGATAGTGATGATGATGATGGAGAAGAGACTCTAAGAAGTCTAAAATTCCTGTTAGTTTAAGTTCTTAATTATACCTGTTTGTCCATGGCAGGTTTCCTGGCATCTGAAAAAAAGTTCGTTTTTAGAGGCTTAAAATAAAACAGAAGAATCTAAGAACTTTTCCCTACTTGCCTGCCCCTAAAACAAGTATTATGTATACATTCCTTCTAAAGCTTTATTCCCCCCCCTTTTTTTTAAGTAGGCTTCATACCCAGCACAGAGCCCAACACAGGGCTTGAACTCATGACCCTGAGATCAAGAGTCAGATCCTTAGCTGACTGAGCCACCCAGGCACGCCCTTTAAAGCTTTCTAACGTAACTTTCCTTTTTCTAAACAAGTCAAAGTACTTTTAGAAAGCTGCCTCTTATGGGGGCACCTGGCTGGCACAGTCGGTGAAGCATGCAACTCTTGATCTCAGGACTGTGAATTTGGTAAAGAGATTTCTTAAAAATAAAATCATTAAAAAAGAAAAAAAGACAGCTGCTTCTTTTGACTCCATAGCTAAAACCTCTTCACCATTCATCCAAATATCCAGGTGCAGACTTTCCAGACAGTCTGCATAGGAACTGAAGAATCAAGGAAAAAAGGGTACTAGGACCCATCACCCAGATTCTGGTTTTTAATACTGTTCTCCAGTAAAAGGAACCAGGTCTTCCTGGTTCTAGGATTTCGGCAAGGAAGATAAAAGATGAGCCTGGAGCCAAAAGTGCTGGAAAGTAAATGAACATACATACACACTCACATACAAGGACAGAGGCATGTCAATGGTGGAACACCAGAGCCAACCTGAAAGAGCAATAAGTAAAATCTTAAAAAAAAAAAAAAAAAAGAACTGTAGCAACTAAATAAATAAATTAGTACTGGATTCTATCCCTAAGGTATAAAATATCCATTAATCCATACTGACATAAATGACTAAGTAAGTAAGTGAGAGCAAAGAGACAAAACTTCCTTTTCAAAGAATTCCAAATGCCTGTGTAGATACATCCCTTGCAGGAGGTAGAGCTTAACGACTCATCTCCCTTTAATGACTTACTTCCAAAGAAATGACTAAGAAGGAAAAAAGAGTAACTTTAAGGTGGAGCAAACAGTACCTTGGCCAGATGATCAAGGTTAATATTGTAAATCAAGCTGCTAATAGGTGTACTTCACCTCTGTGGGACTCTTCCCATAACCCACAACGCCAGTTAAACCACTGAGAAAAACATCAGGCAAATGCAAATTGAAGGAGATTCTATAAAATTCCTGATAAGCAGTCCTTTAAACTGTTAAGATCATAAAAACAATGAAAATCTGAGAAACTGAAACCACAGAAGATTATACTCAAATAACCTCTGGAGATTAGTTAATAGTAATACACCATCGTTGGTTTCTTAGTTGTGACTGATGTAGGATAGGTAAGATGGTAACAACAGAGAAAACTAGGTGAAGGGTACATATGAATTCTATGTATTAGCTTTGCTATTTCTTTTGGTCTTTTTTTTTAGAGGTGTGGAGAGGTGAGGGGAGAGGGAGAGGAGCATAAGCAGGCTCTATGTTCAGCGTGGAACCCGATGAGGGGCTCTATCTCACAGCCCTGAGATCATGATCTGAGCTGAAATCTAGAGTCGCCTGCTTAACCTACTGAGCCACCCATGTGCCCCTCTTTGCAACTTTTCTGTAAAACTACTGTAAAGTAAAAGTTTTTGTTGTTGTTGTTGTTGTTGTTTTTAAGGTAAAGGCACTAGGGCATTATATGCAAATTCCTCCCAAGGAAATCCCTAAAATGGGAGGAGACAGGTAAGTGATAATGGAACTTACCCAGCTCTCCAACCTCATCAGTCCCTCACTACTGCCAATATCTCCAAAAGTCTTACATGGGACTACTAGGGGAGGTGGAGAGGGAAATCTAAAGCTGGAGACACCAAAGGAAAAGAAAAAGCTTAAGAAACTATCTGGTTGCTCCACTGGGATAGCAAGACATGTACCTCTGTATACACTGGGAAATTATGCATAACTCATGGAATTTCTATAGAGAAATTACTAAACTCCTTTCAAATAACCACTGGGAATTTGGTAAATAAACACGTATATCCTGGGCTAAAATGTTCAATAATCATGTATTCATAGCCAATATGAACACAAAGTACACACATGCCCAGGTATGTGTGTATGTGTGCATTTTATTCATTTTTTGTGACATAAAGTAAAGAAAACCTAAAAATGAGTACAGCAAGGCAGTACACTTCAAAGCACTAAAAGTTACAGGCTCTTAATCATTAAATACTACAATTACCTAAGTGGGAATTAAGATAAAATATTAAAATTAAACCACATGTTCTTACACAAGCTAGGAAATCTTTGGTTCCAACTCCGACAGTCTTGGTTTGCTATTGGCCCATAAGAAATCACCTTCAGTTGGAAAACTGAAGTATCCATGTGTTATGGACCTAACTGTGCCCCCCCCAATCCATATGTTGAAATACTAACCCCTGAATGAGTACAAACAGACCCTTTAAAGAACCAATTAAGGTTGGGGCGCCTGGGTGGCTCAGTTGGTTGGGCTACTGCCTTCGGCTCAGGTCATGGTCCTGGAGACCAGGGATCGAGTCCCACATCGGGCTTCCTGCTCGGCAGGAAGCCTGCTTCTCCCTCTCTCACTCCTCTTGCTTGTATTCCCTCTCTCGCTGTGTTTCTCTCTGTCAAATAAATAAAAATCTTAAAAAAAAAATCATTTAAAAAAAAAAAAAAAAAGAACCAATTAAGGTTAAATGAGGTCATATGGTACGCCCTAATCCAATCTGACTGGTATCCTTTATAAGAAGAGGAAATCGGATACAGATAGAGACACACAGAAAAGATCATGTGAGGATACAGCAGGCAGGTGGGCAATCAACTGCAAACCAAGAATAGGGGCTTCAGGAGAAACCAAACCTGACTATACCTGTTCTTGAACTTCTACTCTACAGAACCGTGAGAAAAGTTTGTTGTTTAAGTCACCTGGTCTGAAGTATTCTGTTATAGCGTATCTAGCAAACTAATACACCACACAATAAACATTTCCTGAGTATCTTAAATATGCCAGACTGTTTCAAATATTGTTAAGTGCAAGATGTGTAAGACAAAAAACTGTTCTTAAGAAGTGAGAGTCTAATGAAGAGGCACTTCTCCGCAGAAGATATACAAATGGCTAACAGACACATGAAAAAATGTTCAGCGTCACTAGCTATCAGGGAAATTCAAATTAAAACCACTCTAAGATACCACCTTACACCAGTCAGAATGGCCAAAATTAACAAGACAGAAAACAACAAGTGTTGGAGAGGCTGCGGAGAAAGGGGAACCCTCTTACACTGTTGGTGGGAATGTAAACTGGTGCAGCCCCTTTGGAAAACAGTGTGGAGATTCCTTAAAAAATTAAAGATAGAGCTACCCTATGACCCTGCAATCGCACTACTGGGAATTTACCCCAAAGATACGGATGTAGTGAAAAGAAGGGCCATATGCACCCCAATGTTCATCGCAGCAATGGCCACAATCGCCAAACTGTGGAAAGAGCCAAGGTGCCCATCAACAGATGAAT